>JAWQRJ010001022.1:0-17311 GCA_033557515.1 Diorygopyx duplodentatus
TTCCCCTATAAACCTTATTTAGTGCATGAATTGTTGGAAGACTTTAAAGTTTCGGTACCTTAATTTGAGAGCTTGTTTGCAGTCATGTACAGTTTGATCATCTGCTTTCTTTGGGCATCCCTAAAGTCTAAGAACAGATTGTCAATCTTGAGAGATCTATATTCTGCACACACCCCCATACTGCACTGAACATATTAAGATGAAAGATTCCAATTTTACATTCAATAAGAAAAATATTAAAACAGTCCAAATTTTTCCCCTATAAACCTTATTTAGTGCATGAATTGTTGGAAGACTTTAAAGTTTCGGTACCTTAATTTGAGAGCTTGTTTGCAGTCATGTACAGTTTGATCATCTGCTTTCTTTGGGCATCCCTAAAGTATAATAACAGATTGTCAATCTTGAGAGATCTATATTCTGCACACACCCCCATACTGAACATATTAAGATGAAAGATTCCAATTTTACATTCACTGCATAACTGATGATATGACGAGACCATTACTTATTTCTGCAACTAATGTGTGCCGACACGGTACGTCTAGGATTATATTACCTTAATCGATCAAAAAATTTCGTAGGCAGCAAGCAAATGCCAAAAGGGTCTACGACACCGCCGCTTTCCCCTTTCCCCTTTCCCCCTGTCGTCGACGAGAAGAAATATGCCTCGGTTAATATGAACGATGAGGGGGGGACCTTCTGAGCGAACGTCACCTGAATACGGCCCGACCCAAGGCGCAAAGGGCGCCATCCACAGCCCTGTTTCGAAGCATCGATCACCCAGCAGTCGTCCAGAAACAAAAAAGGGGGATTAGATCGTTATCGCGCCAACAGAAGAAATCCGTGCACCCGAAATCCCGATTTTCGCGTCCTTTACTTAAGGGATCATCGCGGTACCTTGTGTCATTAGTCTCTGTCTAGGATAATCCCTATTATAAATCAAGGAAAACGTATGGAAATTGTCCTGGAGATTGTTGGAGAAGTTAAAGCCAAACTCGAGTTTGTGTTTCTTCGAAACTTCCTCTTAAATGTGCTCAAAATATTTTTCTTTTCGAAATATCTGTGTGTGGTAATGTACGAATATGTATCTGTCATCTTGTAAGGGGGAGAATACAATAAAATTCCGGAGATACTTCCTGCTATCCTGCTTGAAGTCTTTGACGATCAATCTGGTGCCTTTGTTAACTAACAACTCAAAGGATAAGCTTTGTTTGATTTGGTAAATTTTGATAAATTCAGAATGGTAGTTTACGTAATGAGTACATAATAATATGTATAAAGTAACTAAAATAAGCTATTCATCTTTAAACCTACCTTTTCAATTAATCTTTTTTTCTTTTTTGTCTTTTTTATCTCTGTCTTACCCTCAAAATTTAAACATAACTATCAAAATAAAGCATTAAGTAAAATAGCAGGTTCTTCAAGAAGAGAAAAGAAGCGAACAGCATGTGTTCACCAAACCCTTTTTTGTCTCTCTCTCTCTATGCGCTGAAAGAAATATTCGCTCGTAGGGATTATTTCAAAGCTATATTTAATTAGCGTCACCTGCTGGGACGCTTTAGGACTAGGGACGTTGTCACGACACTAATAAGTACAAATGAACAGATTCAAATCGCGCAGGATCTGATTTTACGACGGTAGACGTTGCGTTGGTGTTCTACGCAGGGCAGGAACGGCCTTCGGATTAATTTAATTGGAAGTCAACGGGAGAATGGACGTTGATTCCAATTAGGACCCTGCGAACCGGTTGATTAATCAAATTTTAATAGTTTGCCCGGAATTCCTGCCGCTTAATTTAGCATTCGTTGCCAAAAAGTAGTGCTAATACAACATTGCCTCTTTTTTTGGGGGGAAAAGAAGCATTTTGTTTTCCTTCCGTCTGCTAATTAGCTGTCATTTTCTCACGGAAGAAACTACAAGACAAAGCTTCCATTAAAAGTCGAACAGCCTTTAAAAAGCTTTTAATGACAATTAAAAAAGGTGTTTATTAGATTTCGAATTCCGCAATTAAAAAGGTACGTGTGCGTACTGGGAAATGTTTAGAACCTCTGATTGAGACCGTAAAAGGGGGCCTGGTCTGTGCAGAACCGACGCTAGATGACGCCGACGTCGCCGTCCGGACGCCGGCAAAGGAAACCGCAAAATTTAATTTGAGCAGACGTGACCGTATTTCTAAAGAGCATCAACGTCTGTTAGTAGCTACCGAAGGAACAGGGAAAGCCTGTCTTCGTGACAAATCACTCTCTGGAACCGAACAAAGACTTCGGAATACGAAAATAGCCTGGGGAAAAGTCTAAATTTACTTTTAGCTAGCTTAAAATATGCCAAAAATGCTATATTTGCACAACCCAAACATTATTTAAGAAATGACAAAAGAGCATTTGGTTTATCAGTAGTTGCTGTGATTTCTATTTCAGCTGTCAAAGTGGCGACTCACTGTATAATTCTGACTTCTTTTGTTGAATTGAAAAAGAAAAACGATATTTTTCTGTCCTTCAGACAATTTTTCTTCGACAATAGGGTTTATCGGATGTAGGGGTGACTCAGTCCAAAATTAAGGAACTTATGCACACCCACCCTCGTTTCTCAGCGCTACCACTCTAATAAATCTTTATTTATGTGCCAGTGCATATGTGACCGATGAATACTGCTGCGAGGGGTTTTATTGAAGGGAGGTGCTCAGATGTGCCAGAAATATAACGTTGGATAAATTCAGTTATAGTCTCTCAAAATGTAATTGGTTAGATCATAACGATGTTTATTGCGAGTTATGGTGCCTTCTACAGTCAGTGGCGAACGAAGGGTGTATAGGGTAGTTCGTAAGTAACAGTCCACGGAACAACGTTAGATTTCTGACATCAAAATCTTGTGTTTCTTAAAATTATATTCTAGTTCCAGTTCATCGTACATTGTTCATCTATGAGATTTCATTGGTGATATCCCAATTGTGGGGCAACCAGAAGTTATATTCTAAAGACAACTATGTGTGGCAATTGGGAGGGAGTTAATTCAATAAATTCGAACCAATTCAGTGCCTGCTACAGTCGTTGCAATAGTTTACGCTTAAAAGTATCAAATGGATGCTCAAACCGTTAATTTCCGTTTCCTATGAGCCGTCCCCCATGAGCTGTCTGCTAAGAGTCTTTCTATGTATGTTCTATAATATAGGGTGTTTTAAAATATTAGGAAGATAGTAACAGAAAAATGAAAACGTTTTAATTCCAAAGAATGTCATCTCAAGCAATTTTCACATTTCCAGACATAACTTTCAATGTTTAAGTTTTGATACCAATGAAGTGACCGAATGATTGAATTTTGAAATAAGAAAACATTAAATGACAAAAAGTGATTTTATTTAAATCGCACCTACCGAATATTTTTACCTTATCGAATGTAGAATTGAAATCCTCGTTAAACGGTATTAGGTTTCCCTATACCTAAAATATTTCCTTTTCTGATTATTTAAGGTTTTTCGAACTCTTGCTGCAAAAGCAATCCTTTGACAATACATTCATTTGTTGTAAATTGGGTTGCCTACAAATTAGTTATCAATTTTATCTTTTATGTAACTTAGGTTGGTGGATTTCATATTTAGGGTGAAATATTAATTCAGGTATCATTTGGAAATAGAGTTATCAAGATATTTCACATGTTTAGTGCTTGACAACGTTGACAAGTCCTTACTGTGTTCTAAAATGGCAACTAATAATTACTCCGATGTTGATATTATGAATTCATTTATTATTCACGGTCGCGCCGTAGCTGATTTGAACATACCTAGTCGCTCAATACAGCAGATTTTAAGGAAGGACGGATTTCATCCTTTTAAATTTTCACTAACTGCAGCGATACATCCACAAGACGCAGGGCGAAGTCGAGAATTCTGTGAGATGGTTCTAGTCCCCCTACAAAAGGAACCAAGATTTTTGGAAAAAATTGTTGGACATACGAAGCGAAATTTTCTAGAGAGGGCATTTTTAATCATCGAAATCTTCACTTTTGGGCAAACCAAAGTCCTCATGTGACGCGCGATCGGAAATTTCAAAGTTCGACGTTTAGTTTCGACGTATTTTGTTTGTTGTACCACAACCAATTTCCGAATTTTATTTACGACGACATTTTAAATGGGGCAAGGTTTTTTGGAATTTCTTTAGTAATTTACGTCTTAAATATTACCATAAAAATAAGCTAAAACCATAACTACATTATTTTGTAAAGCATGTCTCACCGGCTGTATTTCTGAAAAGTTCAATGTCTCAACTAATGGTTAATGAAGTATGAACATTATCGCATAAGTCTAATTATGAAAATTCGATTTTTCAAAATGTTGCTGTGGTTTCATATTTTGCGTATGCTCCAGTTACATTCCCATGATTAAAATTGGATTGTAACCTTCTGAATTTTGTTCTATTAAGCGGCGACAAAATCAGATGTTTTTCGTTAAATGTCCTGCACGTTCTACTTATTATTGGTATTGACCATGAATAATAAATAAATTCGTAATATCAACATTGGAGTAATTAATACTTGCCATTTTAGAACGCAGTAAGGATTTGCAACGTTGTCATGAAGTAAACATGTGAAATATCTTGATAACTCGATTTCCAAATGATACCTGAATTAATTTTTCGCTTTAAATATGAAATCAACCAACCCAAGTTACATAAAAGACAAAATTGATAACTAATTTGTAGGCAACCCAATTTACAACAAATGAATGTATTGTCAAAGGATCGCTTTTGCAGCAAGAGCTCGAAAAACCTTAAATAATCGGAAAATGATACACTTTAGGTATAGGGAAACCCAATACCGTTTAACGAGTATTTTAATTCTACATTCCATAAGATAAAATATTTGGTGACACTTAAAAAAAATCACTTTTGTCATTTAAAGTTTTCTTATTTCAAAATTCAATTTTGTAAAGAATGTTGGTAAGAATGTTCCGTCGAGTGTATTTCTGAAAAGTTCGATGTCTCAACAAATAGTTGATGAAGTATGAACATTATCGCATAAGTGTCTAATCATGAAAATTCGTGATATTCGCGAAAATGTATGGAAATAAATGTATCTTTGGTGGTCTAAAAGTTATAAGGTATGAATGGGGATGACACTCCCAGATTTAAGTCGATTTTACTCTGTTATATGTATGCAAGATCACCTTCCGAAAAAATTACACTTCTTTGAAGTTGGCAAAAACTACATCTAACTTTTTCATCAACTCAAATTTTATTTTTTCTGAATAAATCTTCCATAATACTAAAATTTTACAGCAGGCAAAAAAGTTTCACAACACAATGCCCTACAAAATAAATATGTCTTTGGTGGTGTAAATGTTATAAGATATGAATGGGGACGACTACCCTAGATTTAAGTCGATTTTACTCTGTTATATCTACGCAAGATCACCTTCTGAAAAAATTACACTTCTTTGAAATTGGTAAAAACCACATTTGACTTCTACATCAATTCAAATTTTTTTTTCTGAATAAATCTTCCATAATACCAAAATTTTATAACAGGCAAAAAAGTTTCACAACGCAATGCCCTACAAAATGAATGTATGGAAATAAATGTATCTTTGGTGGTGTAAAAGTTATAAGGTTAGAATGGGGATGACAACCCCAGATTTAAGTCGATTTTACTCTGTTATATCTACACAAGATCACCTTCTGATAAAACTACACTTCTTTGAAATTGGCAAAAACCACATTTGACTTCTACATCAATTCAAATTTTATTTTTTTCTGAATAAATCTTCCATAATACCAAAATTTTTTAACAGGCAAAAAAGTTTCACAACACAATGCCCTACAAAATGAATGTATGGAAATAAATGTATCTTTGGTGGTGTAAAAGTTATAAGGTGTAAATGGGGATGACAACCCCAGATTTAAGTCGATTTTACTCTGTTATGTCTATGCAAGATCACCTTCCGAAAAAAATACACTTCTTTGAAGTTGGCAAAAACCACATTTGACATCTTCATCAATTCTCAATTCTAGATTGGTAGCAATTCGCGAGCGGTAGCAACATTTACGAGTATAGTGAAGCCTGAAATCTTTATAATCCTTATTTCTAGCCTCTTGAGCCTCTTTGGATTATTGACCAGTAGGTAATGTACAGAGGCAGGCATATAATATCATTTATATTCTGATATATACAATTCTGCTGTGTTCCAAGCACATTCACTAAATTTTGTGGAATTAATTGCTCTCTTCCACAGGCCAATACTTGAAGGATTATACGTCGATTTGTCGTTATCCTTCAAGTATTGGCCTGTGGAAGAGAGCAATTAATTTCCCAAAGTTTGGTGTGGTCTTCAATGTATTCCTGTGATTCCGGCTGTACAAGCTAGATTAGCAAAAAATCGTCTATCAATATTGCCATTTCCGCTTCCTTGTCGTGGTTGGTGCACAATAATACCAATGTCTTTTCTGAATCGGTCCTGAACTTGCTTCTTCTTTATTGCCTTTTCCGTTTTATGTTACGAAGTAGTTGCAGACCATTTCTTAAAGAATAGTTATAGGAAAGGAGTATAACTAATTCCATAAACTGAATCCAGGGATGTAAAGACGATAAACCAAATTTGTATGCTGCTTCTTCGTAAAGTCTATATCGTTCATTTCCGATGGTTTTGCACCGCATATGTCGCATGTTGATGCAGATGACGTGTTTGTTAATGCCTGGCATGCCTTTCCATCGATCATTATCAGAAAAAAGTTGATGAGTTATTGCGGAGAAAAACAGCTTTATCCTTGAGGAAACATTCCATCTAATCTTAAAATGTGGAAGTACGATCTTTTAGATATTTACAATTATGTACTGGAGGTGTTCTTCAGAAAGATGGAAATTTTCAACAAACTATCCTGTGCCGCAGAACAAAATATTTTCTATGGAAATTGATAATATAGAAATTGGATAGAAAAATAACTATCGTGATCCGTACTTCTAATACCAAATCAGTAATGCTACTAAAACATTGATGATACCTTTATCGCATAAATCTTGGTTAGCCTCATATTGTTATAAAAAAATATTTAGTATGGGTACACCTCCGATAACATATTTGGTTCAAAAAAGAACAAAAATATTGTGATTGTCACAAGCAATATTTTTAGGAAGTGATAGATTATGGTGGAGTCATACGATGCCAACGCACACATTGCTGTATGCATTTTCGGATTCAATAAACAAATTCTCCGAAGTTCGCAGCTTTACGCAAAAGTTTTTCGTTTTTACGCGAAAGTCATTATCAGGAAGAGGAATAAATGTACTTTATTATGAACCCTAAAAGAAAGCAGAGGTCGATGGAGAACCCTAAAACTCCAAAATTTAAGCTTAATTCTGACTTTTGCGCACGTCAATATCCTTTTATAACAAGCAATCAAGACAAATTTCTTGCGTCAATACATTACGTATTATTATCATACAATAAATTTTGGAATTTTAAAATAATTGTTACAGTCTTTGTGCTATCGTTATTAGAACATGGCGGAATCTACGGCGGGTAAATTCGCTTTTTGCAATTTGAAGTCGTGGTTTGAAGTCGAAAACAGAGTACATATGTCGATTGCAATCGTTAAAAAACGTTAAATATGAAGGTTTCACTAATTTCACTAATAAAGTTTCGTAAAAACCACTGCGCGGCGCGGCGTAATCGTTCTTGAGCTAGAATTTATTATTTGTTTCAATCTTTACCAAATTGTTTATCAAAATTCTACTTTCCGTTTTATGTTCATCTTAAATGCTTACACCTGGATTGATATGAATAAGATTCTAGTGTTAATATTACTGTGGTATTAACACTATGATATTACTAAGTTCTGCTGTTAATAACATAGTGGTATATCATTAAAAAAAAAATTCTAATTGAAAAATCATTGTGTCAAACTTGGTATTATTTGGAGGTTTATAGCTGAAACAATTGAATGTTTTTGGTAAGATTTTTGAACAGCCAATATTCATAAATATTCACATGATTACAACTGCTTTAAATTGTTAAACCCCCTGATTACTAAACTCACATCAGAACTGATATTATTCTAATAATTTGTTTAATAAAATATGTATGTTATAAAATATTTTCAATTGCTGTATTCGGTCCTTCATTATAATTTTATTTTTTTAATCTCAGATTCGTAACCAAATTGACTAATCTCTATGTCCAATTTTCCAATTAAAATAGCAACTTGAGCTGAGTTTTATTCTGTCATATTTAAGATTATTATTAAGATTTCTAGTTTTTCATCTTAAAATACTATTAAAGGTTTCAGTTTTGGTCAGCCATAAGCAACTTAATTATTTATATCTCATCCATTTCGAATGTGACATTTAAAATGAAAAAAAAATCAAAATAGTAAATGGGGTCGAACAAACTTAAAAAGTTAGTATTTTAATTGGAAAATGGATGCGCGAATTTATTGATCCAAGAAAAAAAAATCAAAATTGTGGATTCAATATGGCGGACCAAAACTGAAAATACTTATGAGATAATGAAGACAGTTATTAGAATACCATTTGCATATATCATTTCAGAATATTCATTTCTACTAGATAGACAGCGTTTTTATTTGTTCACCTTTCAGTTTTACAAAAAAGTACCCACTTCCAATACTTCTCCTGGACCCTCCCCATACTTTCCCGCTCCTTTCCATCCCCATATTTCTGCCCGTATAGGTGCAATGGTTTTTTCGAATTTTTTCTCTCCAAGTCCTCTGTCTGTACCAGTATCATTCCCTTTTCTTGCCAGCTCACTGATCCTCACTGATCCTTTCCCCGAGTTGTCCATTCTGGGATACGTGTTCCCAGGTAATTAAACTCTTTCGCCTCCTCCATATTTTTTCATTCCCACCATTCTTCACTCTCAGATATTTCTGCATCCAGCTCATCATTGCTTTCTTTTCCTTCTCCCCCATTGTCATTACTATAATATCAGGTATAAGGAGAAAGTATTGCATTCGAACCAACATTTTGAAGATTAAAATGATCTTAAAAGTTTTAGAAAAGATAATTCATCTAAAATACTCTCTTCAAAAATTTTATTAGATTTGTTTTAATTATTGTTTATACTTACAATTTGCAAACCTGTAATACCCTGGACAAGAGTGCAAGGGTGCAAGTTGCTTATTAAAAATAAATTAAATTTTAATATTACAGAAACAATGCCCGACATAAAGATAGGATATCTTTATGTTTTTACACAACTTAATGATTAGGGACGTAATAAAAGGGAATAATTAAAAATGGTTGTGTCTAATTCGTATAACCAATAAACTTTAACAATCAAGTTCCATTACAATTATGAAGTGATTAAAGATAATTGACAAATGAGTAATAAAATTTATAGGCGACACTTGTTCCGTTACATCTAGACGGTTGGTTTAGGTCAGGTGAGGATTAACCATAATGAAAGTTGACTTTAAATGTTTTTCTTAAAAGATTTTTCTTAAACAGCTCCTTAGTAATAATTATGAATAAGTAACGAAATATTTTCTTTCCCTGAAATCTTGTTAATAATTTTTAGAACAATTCCATTTTCATGCCTACGTGTTCTACTGACAAAACATTTTTTTGTTCAGTATAGCGTTGTTATATTGTATTTCCTTCCCCAGTTTTGGTCGAGGTAATTTATTTATTATAATCGCGATACCTGTAGCTTTTATACTAATACCCGAATTATTACTACAAATATAAAAGCTATTAAAAAACACAATAGTTGGCTTGATAACAAATAGTAATTTGTTATCATTTACTTCAAATCGTATTAAACACAAACAGGATTAAATCAGAAGGAAGGAGTCATGTACCGTCAAAGGTAATTGCCTACGTTGCCTTTATAATATTGCCAACATCTCAAAGTTCGAATCCCGTTATAATTTAATTGCACAACGCTGAATTACAGTTGCCCAGAGATCATGAACGGTTCAGTTCCGCGCCACACTGGCAGATGATAAAAACAAACGTCGCTAGGAGCTAAATGGCTACATTCTTGCCTTTTTTGGGAGCATCATCGGTTTCATTGCGAATTTGGCTATAAACCTTACCATTAACGGTACATCGCGAAGTCGGCTTCAATGAGATCTTGGACCGAACTCTCAGCTGGGAAAAGCGACCGACTTCGGGCTTATCGCGTAATTTCTCCTGCCAGTGCTGCACGGGTCGGGGCATTTTTCAATTTATACTAAATTCTCCGGGGCCATTAATATCAACTAACTGTGCGCGGTAGCGTTGGCCCTGCAAATTAAATATGCAAATCGAGTGCGGCGTGTTTGAATAATTTCGCACCGACGACGACAAGGATGCAAAATGAGCAGGTACGTGTTCGGTTTCAGACTGAATATCCTGCAAACCAGGGGTTCTGAACAAATATTGGTTGCGAGCTTGTTCACATAATCCAGTCAACCACTTGAAACCATCTGAAAATGAAGTTTAAGAACTAATATTTTTAATGAGAATAATAATGAAGTCTAACCACTGGCTATTGAAACAATCATTAAAAAATAACCAAACCAATCTTTGCAAGCAGACCAACTGACTGGGAAATGTTCAGAGAGAGATTGGAAAGCAGCATTAATTTGAATATATCACTCAAAAGTATAGAGAAAATAAAAACAAAGATGAAGTAAGAGAGAGTAAAAATACATAGAATTATACATGCTTTACCAACACAACAAAACAACTACATACAACTCAACAAAATTATCCAAGGCGCGAACCAACATCGCACAGGATAAGGAAAAACAAGAAAATTAAAGCCCTTTCTAAGATGAAACAACAGCAAACAGAGAAAAATAACAATAGATTTAAACCTACAACACAATCTACCCATACGTTCCATCCAAAAATTACTAACTTGACAACCAACAATTTAACCACCAAGAAATCCAACTACTCAACATGGGATATAAATATATCATACCAAATCCATACCAAATCTAACCATCATAGAGAAGCCCAAACCAAAATGGTTTTATTAAAGGTGCGTATTTAAAATTTAAAACAAATACAAATATTACCATAATGAGATGAACTATGTAAATTATAAGAAATGGCTCAAAGACATGCTGTTTCCGAATTTCTAAAATGGCCCAAAGGCCGTTTTAGTTATTGATAATCCCCCCTTATTAAAATGAATCATTTGTCAGGTCGATAAATCTGCAAACATGACTTCTAGAAAAGACGAAATGGTTAACAGAATACAACATACCGCAAACAAACGATATTCTGACGATAGATTTATATAAAAACACATAAACCAACGTATAAAACATATGAAATTTACAGGATAATCATTGAGAAAGGTCATTCGGTTCTAAGATTTCCTCCATATCATCCCGATTTGAAGCCAATTGAATTAGTTTTGGCATCATTGAAACAATATGTTGCTGAAAAAAATTTTGACTTCACTCTAAACACCGTTGAACACCTGTGCGATTACTTTTTAGTTTATTTTCTGCAGAAGAATGGAAAAGTCGATGTCAACATGCTAAAGATTTTGTACAATATTTTACGAAAAATGATCCAGCTTTTGATTTATTCGTAGACAAATGAATAATAAATTTTCAACATAGTAACGCAGATAACGAAGAAAGCATGTTGGATTCAGACCTTTCAGGAATTAAACTGCTTTCGGTGCCGCAATTTATATTCTTCACAAAATCAAATTTAAATATTCCTAATTTTGAAAAACCAACGCAAACACAACGCTGCATTTTGATACAATTTAAAGTTTTATATATTTTTGTATAGCACACTGCAACTCTAAAATTAAAGTTACAGTTAAATCACAGTAACATCAATTTTGCAAATTAACCCTGAATCTTGAAAACATAGCCTTATTCGAAAAAAAATCAGAGATCGAAAAATAAGTACAGAAACTATACTTATTTTTCACTAGTCTATTAGTTCCTAAAGTTTTTGTGTTTAAAACTGAATTATTCTGTACAAAGAGCTACAAGGCCCTTTTCCATTTTTTGAGGTTGGACACTTATTTATTTAAACTTTACGCTCATTTATCAGTGATACAAAAACTACAACACAATTCAGCCATTTTCACTGAGAGCCATTTTCCATAAGGTTTGTGCAAAGCCCTTTCGAACGTAGTCTGCTAAATGTATGTGTCAGAACAATAGAATATCAAAAGTTAAGGTGGTTGAAAGTCTGAAGTTCTCCAACACCTGTACGAAGCAAATTTTTCATAAAAGTTTTTGTAAATTGGCAAATTCTGTACGGAATATATCTCGGCAAAATTTTGAATTTTAACATTGTAATCATTGAACCTAACCTAATTGGTTACATAACATTAATAGATGGTCTCTCTCTAAAATTTAAGCCTAATTAAATATAGTTAACTACGGATACCTCTACTGAAGCACATCCATCATCAGAGATGTAAAATGCATACTGATTTGAGGTGAGTTAACACGTGCTATAATCTTCCTATAAACGATATTGTATATAAATTTCCATTTAAATACAAACCTAAGGTGTGCATAAATTATGATAACAGCAAATATTTGTTCATCAAACAGAAAGAAGCACATAAAAGGCTGGTTAAGTCAGGCGTGCTGGTTAAGTATATTTTACGAGATTTCAAAGGTTCCTTCAGAAATGCTGAAAATATAGTACTATGAAATTACTTCATCATATAAATTCTGGTAATATAACTGTTGACAATGAAAAACTTTTCAACGTTTTGATGCTTTTCGAATAATGCTTTCAAGAATGTCCTACAAAATACGCTCCGATTAGGCGTTTTTATTCGAGCTACATCTCTTCCTCTCACTACCACGTGCTTCGGAAGGCACGGTATAAGCTGTTGGTTCCGGCAACCAGTCCGGCAACACCTCTGGTTGTCGTTAAAAAAAGTAAAAAAAAGTGGGAAAAGTTGTAAGGACTTCCCCCCATATAAAGGTGGACTCAATGGGGCCTCAGTGCAGCGGGAAATACCGCACCCCTCACATCACACATCACAACACACTCGATAAACAACAAGAAATTTACAGATAATTTTCCAAATAGCACACAACAACCAATACAACGTAACTACAATAAACAAAATCTTGAACATAATTGAAAACAAATAAATTATTAAGCAGTACAACCTTAGTTTTATCTGTTAAGGACGAGGAGCAAACATTACATTTTTAGGTCTTTCACATATCAAGGCATCAACATTTCTCACAAACTACAAAAAACATTACAAAAGTTTGACATCACTACTAAAGATAAAACAACACCTTGTGTTGTATGGTGGAGCAATTTACATTGGAGAAACCGGAAGAAGACTTATCACGGGAACAAAAGAACACCAACACAACTAGAAGCCGCATTTGGCAGACGTTTCTTAATATACCGACATGACTTTAAAAATAAAGACAAAAACTACAAACTAGTAAAGCAAACTACTTCGAAAAATTAAAAACACTAAAGCAGACATACAATGTCTTAATGAACAAAGAAACATTCAGATATTCCCTTTACTCTTTTACTTACAAAACGCTGACACCATATGCTAAGTTAATACATAATACTTTCTTACCATAGATACTGAAAACAAGTTCCACAAATTCTCAAACATCACAATAACCACAATTATTTGAAAAATTCGCGAAAACATACCGTAAAATTACACAAATGAAAACAATATAACCTTTAACCAACTTTATTCAAATATTTCATAATAAAACGTACAAAACATATTAAGTCTAGGACCAAAATTTAATTTTACAGAAACTAATCACACTAGAGATTCCTTTCATGCAATAAAAAATATTGAAAATAATAACCACATCCACAACACGTTAAAAATAAAATTAGAGATAATGTATTAAAAAACATGAAAAATATATTCAACCACAAACACAACATACAAGCAAATGCCAAAAACAAATATTACCAAAAATCCAAAAAGAAACACAACAGTACATAAAAAACAAACCCAACATAATCATCACTAAGGCCGAGAATGGACAAAAAACAGTAATGCTTTTTTGATGTAGTCTTCTTTGTTTACAAAGAAGACTACATCAAAAAAGCAACTGAACACCTTAACGATGAAGATACATATAAAATGATTGTTAGAAATCCAACACAAGGACAGAAAAAGAATGCAATCAATTAGTAACAAAGTGGCACAACCAATTGAAAATCAGTGAGGATACAAAGAACAATTTATTATCAAAAATAAACTGTGTACATTTTTATCAAACAAAGTTGCAAGAAGTATAAGAAATAAACCACACTCAATTAAAAACTCCTATGAATTCGTAGAAAAATTAAAATAAATAGACAGAATAAAAGAAAACCATCAATTGTTATCACTAGATGCTACTGCACTTTACACCAACATTTCAATGGAACTAATAATAACCGCAATCAAACAATTTTGGCCAAAAATAAAAAAAAAACAGATTTAAACACTGACGAATTCTTAGAAGGAGTCAAACTGTGTCTGAAATCAACGTATTTCAAATATGAAAAAAGATTTTATAAACAAATATATGGATGTGCTATGGGTATTCCCTTGTCAGCAACAATAGCCAACCTGACAATGAAATATGTAGAAGACATATTATAATTAGAAGAAAAACCAACTTTTTATTTTAGATATGTTGATGACATTTTAACTACATCTCACAATCATAAATTGTATGAAACATTCAACAATTTTGATAATAGATTAAAATTCACAATTGAAATAAAAAACGCAAGCAAATCATTGGCATGCTTAGACACACTGATAACAAGAAAACAGCAAGAAAAGATGACAACACATTCTCCATTAATTGATAACAAGAAAGTACCCATAGCTAACAGAAACTAAATATAAACACAGAAACTAAATATACTAAAAAACATAATAAATAAAACACTAAAAATTTTTGATATACAATTTCATGACATCAATATGGAAAAGATAAAAGAAGCCTTCATGAGGAATGGTTATCCAAAAAGGATAATAACGAAAGAGATTAATAGAGCCAGAGCAACAGATACCAAAAACGATGAAAGCAATCCAAAGAAGCAAACATACCATGTAGCAATTTCTTACACGAATAAAGGAGCCAATTCGTATAAGAAGGGGTAGGAAACAATGTTTTTTTTTGTTTTTACCCTCCAAGCGAGCTCGGTCTCCCAGGTATTTGAAGAAATTACACAGACTTATTTACCTACCGCAATATACAATAGAATTTATTGAAAAACCACACAAACCTACTACAGGATCTAATATTTGTTTTGGCGTCCTTACAACAAAAGATTATCAACACAGTTAACTCGATATAAAAAAAATCATTTTCAAAATAATACATGCAATCAAAAGCATTCTTTAGATAAAATCAAAAAAGCTACAAAAATATACACATTCTTAAAGACGTCATACCATTCACAAACCACAACCAATAATAAAATGATTGCTGAACCAACATCCTGACAATTTCAATGATATTACGACAACGAGCTCATTTATCGACAAGTAAGTGAACACAACGCCTGCTACGTTTTACTAACAATGTATTTAAAATAATTAATAATAAGTAATTAATAATTAATTGTAGCTGTCCCTGAAAATGTGTGGATTCACACGAAACATGTAGGACTGATTTTTAAATATAATATATACTCGGCAGAGTATAATTTATCGTTTATTTATTACTAATAATTTTGAGTCATAATCCGTATTTTAATTCAGAAAATCACTGAATCGGAATAAATATGGTTGTAGATATCACTTACTAAGTGACAATTACCATATGGGAAATTCATAAAAATGTATTAATTACAACTAAAATTTGGGTTAAAAACCATATTAGAAATACTTATGGATAAATTGATAAAGACTTTTACTTTATGAAAAATCATTAAAAAAAGAAACAACAAACACATAGAGGCTGAAGTCGTTATTTCGACCATTTAATTTAACAGTGCTGGTTTTGGTCTATTTCTAATTTGGAATAAAATATTCAGAAATACTTCTACGATAATTTCGCTAACAATAGCGCCATATATGACAATATAAATTCCTCTATTTAAAATTTTCTTTAGAGATTGGTTACATAGATTAATGTAACATTTAACATTACACATCCCTAAATTTTTTCATTTATTATAGGTCAATAACACGCCAGCCTAGAAATATTTCTGGGCCTCATTTCTTGTCCGCATCAGGGCACGGTACTGTTCCTTCGGGACACGCAGGAGGATACGTTTCTGGCATGCACATCCTTCTGATGTACTCGATGTCCTTCTCCGATTGGATCCTGCGTTCTTCCACAAGTTCTGCATCTCTTACGGCCTTGATCCTCAGAGCTTCTTCCCTGACCTTGACTTCTCTGTGCGAGAAGAATATCCTCTTGTTAAAACCGTAGAATATTCCGGCAACTAGAAAACCCCATCTGGAAGCTCGTATAAATGGGTGGACGTCCACTGCAGGTTTGAAGTCTGACATTTTAGTTTTTGACGTTTTTTTTCTGTAACGTGATTATTTTTATGTCAGATTATTATTAAAACTAACGATCCATCCAGTGATAACTCACCAGATGGAGGAGAGAAACCCAACTTATTTTTCTGTCGTCCACACCATTTAGTAAAAACCGGAATAATTTCTGACATATAAAGGGGGAATTTCTGACATATAAAACCCCCTTTATATATCAGAAATTATTCCGGTTTTTACTAAATGGTGTGGACGACAGAAAAATAAGTTGGGTTTCTCTCCTCCATCTGGTGAGTTATCACTGGATCATACACATCAAATTGCTGGTCGGTTGTATACTTTAGTGTGTAACAGTAGATCAGGTGATAATGCGGCGCGATTGCTCCACATCAAAATGCAATGTTATTTCATTTACCATGGCATCCAATGGCAGTGGTCCCTCTGTATTACCTCCTCTGTGTTCTCATCTATCTTTTATTACGCCGGGAGCGCAAAATTATTAAAGGTAAAGAAGGCTGCGAAAGCTGAAAGTTTGAGAGCCGCCGTCCCAAGTGATACATACGTTACAATAAAATCATAACGTTGCAGTAGAATACACTGTTATCGTAATAAGTAATCTTGAATTTATTAATCAGTTCGTTATAAGCTGTATTATTACTGTACAATATTATCAATTTCCTGGCATAATTCAGAGGAGCGAGGAGTAATTCCATCTCGTCTCTTTCATTTCGCACACGGCCAGAACATCTTGGCCGAGGCCCAAATGGATTCACTGGGAAGGAAGATAAATCTAATCTTGATATCCCAATGGGAAACGACCACCTCTTGTTACTATGTGCCCTAGAAAAGGAGCCAGGAAAATCAAATTTCGTGGTC
>JAWQRJ010001023.1:0-17311 GCA_033557515.1 Diorygopyx duplodentatus
ATCAGGATACTCTATTATTTTATTGGAATCGATATTTATTTCGTAAAAAGTCAACGTCTTACGTTACCATGCGTTACAATTTTCAGCTCACAATTATTTTTATTATAACGATTAATTTTATTAAAGCATAGCAATTCATTTTGTCTAATTTAGATACATAAGAATTTAGATACACACAAATTTAGATACATAAGAACGTATCTTTCATCATTTGCAGCAATAAAACGAGATGCTGGTTCAATTCGCGCATACAAATTGTATTATTAATGTGGGCAAGGGATACAACTCGTAATACTGATACTCATAATTAGCAGTTATCGGAATTTGGATAATAAACGCATAAACGTTTTGTTTTTGATATGCTTTCACTGTGGTTAACGTTTTTATTAAATTTTTTTTTCCATTAATATTTCGAAAGGGAATGACTGTTTATCTTCAAAATGAACTTGTTCAATTTCGTTAATCAATTCTTCTGGCGATATTAGTAGTGAATGCAAAGTATTTCATTTCCCCAAAATTTATTTGAATGATATCTCTTAATTTATGATTAAATTCCTATAAATATAGAATTTGCATTTTAATTGCATCTTCTCTTGAATTTAAATAGTATTTTTCATTTAGTTTAATTTATTGCATCTGTTATTTGTAAGAAATTAACATTTATTTTATCATTTGTTTCCTTTAGATATTTAATCATGCTTTTTTGATTAATTAATTAATTAATTAATTGATTGTCGATAATATAATTTTGTGATTTGCTTAATTGTGATAAAATTAGATCATAATGTTCCGCATCCTCATGATCTAAATTATCTGTAACAAATTTAATTGCGCTTCCCAATACATTTATTAATCCTCTTTCTTTTCTGAGTTTTAAATTTAAAGTGTTTATTTTATAATTTATTTCATCATTTAATTCCATAACAGGCTTATTCCTTTAATACTTGTATCATTAATAAAAAGCAGGTTTACTTATATTTATAAAATAGCTGTAATATAAAACTTAAATCTGTTTGAGTTATTAGCTCAAAATTTAGCTTGCTAGTGTAAGCTATTTCTAATCTGATTGGTAGTACATCTTTGTTGGGCTTTCAATCTTTGTAATCTCTAACGTATCCTCCAATGAGGTGCAGTAGTAAAAAAATCGTTGCTATTTTCATTGGGTGGTTATTACTTGTTGTTTGTGCTGTGGTTTGTTTATTTCTTCTTCTTCTCTTCGCGTCGGCTCTGGGAAATGTGATCCGTTCACAGTGGTTTGTTGCGTCTTTGTTTCTTTCTTCGTTTCTCCATGTTGGCTCTGGGAAATGTGATCCGCTCGCCGGGGTTAGTTGTTCTGGTCCAATGTGCGGAGCTGGCTTGCGCTTAGGAAAAATATCCTGTCGTCCAATTTGAGGTTGATGCGCTCCCCAATTTGAGACTTTGGCACCTTGAATCCGATTACCTTTGAACTTCTGATGACGTATTCCTAGTCTGTGGCAATGTAAAAGTTTTTACAAACATCACTCTTTTCAGATCTTGCCGTGAATCGTGTTAACTGCTCTGGAATCCTTGGGAACCTTGAATGCCCGAATCCTTGATCCTTGAATCGCCGATTCCTACTGACTGCGCCAGTTAAGCCTTTCCCCTTGGCACATTGTGTTTTTAAAAACTTTTTAAAAACTCGCTGAAGGAAAAATAACGTTTTTGGTTTTTGTTGCGGAATACAAACGTACAGAGTGGCGTTCTAAGAATAACTGGATTAAGGCGACATTGTGCAGGTCTCTTTTATACAATTTACTATCTTCTGCTGGCTCAGCGCTATTCCCAATAGTTTTCCTATTGACCTTCATAGGTCTTTATGCGTGCGGACATATAACTCTTCCCCCGCTAGATGCGACTTCCTCCTGGATGTCAGTCTCCGTCCTTCTTCTTCTGCTTCTGACGTAACTTATTTATAATATCGTATTACTCCTTTTGGGAGCATAGGACATCCACGAAGCTCTTGTATTCTTCCTTGTCTCTGACCGTCCAGTTCGAAGACTTTTTCTCTCTTCGTTGTTTCCTTTTTTCTTTGCCTGGTCGTCTTCGGTTCGTGCCGTCTCTGAATTATAAATTTTTGCTCTCTAATTATAAACATTTGCTTTGTGGTCCCATTTCATTAATTTGTCGTTAATCACTTTAGTTACTACGTTAAGGTTTTAGTATTTCACTTTTATTCTCACTAACTAACAAAATCGGGACGATGCATATTTGCAAAAACTGTTATTTTTGGCTCGTTAAGTATTTTTTGGCGATGAAAAAAATAATCCTAAATCTGAAAAGCCATCAATAAAGAGCAAGTAAAACCAAATAATATACAGGGTGTATCTTAAGTACGTTACCAAACTTCAGAAGGTGATTATGGTTAATTTTAAGCTGAAAAGTTCAAATGAAGGTGTGTCCTAAAATTTTTCCTAATGGAGCTGTGACGCTAATAATTTTAGATTAATAAATAATTTTAGATTAATATCTCAGCAAGCCTTGGGAATTTTCTTACAAAACTTTATTTTGTTCGTTATTTTTACAAAATAGGCTTGTACAGGGTGTTAAATACTTACGTGCCTTTTGTCTTCACTGAATAGGTGGTTTTACAGTTTTGGCAGTTATCTTTCGGAATATAAATCGCCTGCTAAATTTACGTAAGAAAGGTTCCCTTTTTAAATATACCCGAATATTGTCTGCCAGAAAAATTTATATTCTTTGACCTGTTCGGTATGCTCATTGTTGATTGTGATGATAATCTTTTCGTCTTGTGATAAGATTTTAATTTTTGTCAGGTTAATTTTGGGCCCGATTTTGTTACTCCTATCGTTCAGTTGTGCGAAAAGTACAATATCATCAGCGAATCGTAGATTGTTTAAGTAGGAGCTGTTGATCTTTAATCCTCGTTGTTGTTCGTCCCACTTCAGTTCTCTGAATATTTTTTCCAACGCTTAATATTCTGTATCTCAAATAGACACACAATATTAAATTTTGCCCAAAAGGAAGCGACTTAGATCAGATATTTCTTTAATAAGGTGATCCTTAAATACAGCAATAAATGCATATACATTTTAATTCCACTTAAATAACTGAAGTTTGGTAACGTTCCCGATAAACTGAACATCCTGCATGTTCGAAAATTGAAGGAGAAAGAATTATTGAAGAATTGAAGAAAGTTGAAATGAGACAATACATAGTGTGAACAACTGAGGGTTGTATTCGTACCCTCGAACAGCGCTACCTAATAGATCATTAGCTTTCTAACGAGATATTGGTGGCTATTCTATGTTAGATAGAAGCTTCGTTAGAGTAGTTTTTCAAGAACAAGTTAGGTCGACCCCTGTCATGTGTAAAACAATTACATTTCGCAAGCACAAATCTTGAAGAAGAACGGGGAGAAGAGGGAGAGTTATGAATAGCACAGCTCTCCAGGAAATTGTGTGATTTCTCCCCCCATCTCTATCTCTCTTCCCGTTTCTCATTCTTCCCACCCCCTCTTCCCTCTCCTCCCTCTTCCCCTTCTCGTTCTTATTTCACAAGCAAAAATCTTTATTAAAAATTAGGAGAGCCAAAGAACAGTGAAAGATGGATGACAGGGACGCAGGGTAGACAGGAGTGTGGAGAGCAAGGAAACCGGAGGAGAAGGAGAACAAAAAAGAGAAGGAGCAGGGAAGAAAAGAAGGTGGGAAGGAAGGATGAGAAGGAAAAGGGAAGGAACAAGAAGGAGGAGGAAACGATGGGGATAGAGAGAGAGAGAGAGCGGGGGGGAGAGGGCTGAGGGCGGAAGGTAAATGAGGGAGAAGAAGAGAAAAGGAGGAGAAAAGAAAAGGGGGAGAGAAGTCCCAGTATTTCGTGGGGAGCTGCGCTATCCATAACTCTCCCTCTTTCTTCTTCTTCCCACTTTCATTCTCATACGCTTCTCCTTTTTCTCCTTCTTCTGTTTCCTTACTCTCCACACACCTGTCATCCATCTTTTACTTTTGTTCTCTCGCTCCCCTAATTTTTAATACATAGTTTTGCTAGTGAAATGTCATTTTTTTACACATGACAGAGGTCGGCCTAACTACGATTTACTTACAAGTATTAACATCTATCAACACTGCATCGTCTTTCTTCTTTTTCTAGGTCCTTTGTCGATGGGTACTAAGTGTAAAGAAAAATTATCGGCCAGTAAAATACCACAATTGGAGGCACGCGCTCAACGTTGCCCAAACAATGTTCGCGATGTTCAAAACCGGCAAGATGGACAGATTTATGAACGAGCTAGAGATACTGGGCTTATTGGTTGCTTGTCTTTGCCACGATCTCGACCACAGAGGTACCAACAACGCTTTTCAAATGAAAACCGATTCGCCGTTGGCCATTTTGTATTCTACCAGCACGATGGAGCACCATCACTTCGACCAGTGCGTCATGATATTAAATACGGACAGCAATAACATTTTTCAAGTAGGTGGGTTCGTATTTAGGTAGTTTAGTTGTACTTTTTTCGGCTTTACTTTTACTCAATGGTGGCGTGCATTAATTTGGTGATGGATCGACAAACAAGATAAAAATAAATGGACGTAACGTAAAAAAATTGGGTAGCAATTACTTAGTGTATGTGGTCGGTAGTTATTAGCTAAGTGGATCAATATTCATTTAACCTATCAACGCGGTAATTGGAAATGATTTCAAAGGAAATCCATCGGAAATTCCATTGCTGCCTAACATTATTTGCAAATTAGGGAATAAATTGGTTGAAACGAAACTCTTTATTCATAGTTTAAACGTCAAACAGCTGACGAGGAAGTATTATGTAGGAACCTATACAAAGCAACTCTTCAGCATATTTTGTATTTTCATTTGACAGAAAATAGGTCAACAATTTGATTAAGAAATGTAAAGAGGATTTATTTTTTGTTTTCTTCTTTAGCTTTGTCAATGGCATTTAAAAAGAAGCAAATACTGTATAATTATGTTACCGAACTTCCAGGCTCTATCACCTGAAGATTACCGAAGAGTAATGAGAATCGTGGAAAGCGCCATTTTGTCCACGGATTTGGCAATGTATTTTAAAAAGCGCAACAAATTCTTGGAGTTGGTGGACAATGGAGAGTTTGACTGGCAGAGTGATGAAAAGAAAGAATGTAAGTCTAGCTTCAGTATGTTTTAGTAAAAGAAAGTTTAAAAAAAATTCCTTAGTACTAATGAAATACTATAGTTTAGGGCTTGATAATAATTACACAAGATAATAAATACCTGATATTACTACAATTATTCGCCCCATTAAATTTGATAACTCTGAATTCGTATTCATGTACAGCAAAAAAATTGCCACATAAGTTGATTTAAAGACACATAAATACAAAAGTAATAATGGTCTAACTATTAATCAGAGGAGTCTTCATGAAAAGTTTAACATGGCAGATTCTAAACCAAGTAGTAGAACCCAAGGACTCTATCCTACCCCTGAGGATGGAGTCCTTGAGATTCCAAAACATGTACAGTTGCCATATCTCAAATTTTGCATATGTTCCTATTTTACAGTATTATCAGGTATGATGATGACAGCATGCGACGTAAGCGCCATAGCAAAACCATGGGATGTTCAGCACAGAGTGGCAAAGATGGTGGCGGACGAGTTTTTCGATCAAGGCGACTTAGAAAAATTACAACTAAAAGAGCAACCAGTGGTATGTACACATATCTAAACTCACTACTTAAGCAAAAACGCAATAATTCTATGCCTTCACCTCAATAACTATTACCCACACCAAACACCACCATTTTTTCTATGAATACTAACAATAGCATATTGTTTTGTTCAGTTCCCCGAAAGTCAAAGAACATGTTTTAGGCAATGATGGATAGAGAACGGAAAGACGAACTGCCTCAAATGCAAGTTGGCTTCATAGACGTCATTTGCTTACCTCTCTATCGAGTTTTGTCAGAAACATTTCCATGGGTTCGTCCATTATATTCTGGAACTTTAGAAAATAGGCAACATTGGCAGGATTTGGCGGAGAAAGTGGAAATGGGGCTGACTTGGATTGATCACGATACTATAGACAAACCGGTAGAGGCTTTTACAGGTAAAATTTAGCGCAGGACATTTTTCGATTATATTCTTCCAACACCTTATGTTGTATCTCTAAAAAAATTGTCTTCTAGTACCAGTACCACTGTACCTTCAATTTCACAGCCGACTAGAAGGCAATAATTTTTGTTCACATGGTATCACTTCTGAATACTCAAAATTAATCTTCAATTGTTTTCAGATCCTGAAGAAACAAAAGACATAGAACTAACCGTACAAACTCTAAAGACTTCTACTTCAAATCAGAACTTACCACCGCTGGGCCATAAACTAAAAAGAAGACAGAAATTCTGTTGTTTTTTGTGACGATACACTTTTCTATAAAATATAGTTTTACTAAAAGTTTGTTTTAACAAAAACAAGAAAAGAACTGGACAATCTTATACCAGTACACAAGAAATAAAAATTTGGCAATTGCAAAAAGATTCAAATAGTAATAATAAGGGGACATTTTGATAACAAAAAAGCGGACCTTAGTAATATAATGTAATAAGAATAATAATTAATAAGGTAACTAATAATAAAAAGGAAACACATAGTGATGCTTAAACGTAAATAAAAAGACAAAATTTTCAAATAATTATTACGAATAGGTTTTAAATTATTTACTAAGAAAAATGAACAAAGAATTGTATATATACTAAGTTATAAATAAAAACAAAAATTATGTCGTTAATAGTTTATTAGTTATTTATTTATTATAAGTTGTAATAATAAATACACTATACAAAAATTATGTAGTCTTAATATTTATTTATTTTATACACTCTAGATGTTTTCATCAATACTTATTCCCTAATTTTTGTCTTGGCTACCTCACAACTTTTTAATCTTCAATAAAACTTTGGCACAAAAATACAGATATTTAACAATGCCTACTATTATCTATATCTACAGTATTCTACCAGATAAAACATAAAAGAAAATATATTCTTACTACTTACATGTAAATAGAATAAAACAGTTTTCGTTTTTTGTACACAACATTCGGCAGCTATTAATAATAATAACAAACAAAAAACGGTGCTAACGAAAAGACATAGAGGGCAAAGTAAAAGTTACCGACATATTGTGACGTCATTGATGAACTCTCGAACATTTCGAGAGCCTAAATGCAGCGCTAGCAGTCATTTGTAATAGTCAGGTTCGAAATGGGCAGGGCCTACAAATTTTTCAACTGCGGGGCAATTGGAAAAACTACGGATGAGTATCAGTCCAGACGGGTTTTCTTTTCTGCAAAAATATAAAACATTTCTGCGTATTTGGGAAAAATGTTTTCCTTGATACATATAATTTTTTTAGTGTAGACTGTTTGTTTTGCGTATTTTACATCAATGAATTTAAACAAATTAATGTTGAAAGATGAAAGCTAAGATATGAGTTTTCAGGTATTTTATTTTGGGTTGGGTTGACTGGGTTCGCAAAAAAAAAAAATGGTTTTTGCCAGTCTCTTGTAATTTTGCAACACTTATGCTTTTCAGGATCTCCATGTTCTCATGTTGGAAACAGTATAGTTCATGAGATTTCGTTGCCAACATTAGTACCAACTAATTTCACCGATAATTGAACTAAAGTTACTAAATACTGAAATAAAGTTGAATGGCCATTCAACTGATTGCATATTTCTTAAATATGAGTTTGTTGGAATGTGTACAACATAACCTGTTTATGTTCAAAGTTTCAGAAAAGAGGGAGAAAAAGTTTTCCTAAGAATTGGTACGCCAAAAGTTACCTATCACCTAAACTTATAGTACTGACAAATATTTTAAAAATGTTCCCTATTTTAACTGCTTTAGCACCTAAACCCAGCATATTTTTTATTTTTACAAAAGTTTTGAATACTAGTGATATAAAAATAGTAATGACTCCTACATTATTTTAACATTACAACACTTTGTATATCGTTAATAATACGTTAATGTTAGTTATAAACAACGCATTACTCCCCATCAACATAAGGAATTAATGATTTGTTCAATTATTTTTAAAAACTTAATCACTTTTCAGGTCTTGACTTTCACACATTGCAGATAAGAAAGCTACTAAAATGTCTAATATTAAAGTAAATTACGTTCTGTTAGACATTTTAAAAACATTACTAACCATGAGTAAAATGCCCGCAATCAATGTGTTGGATGATGTAATAAAAAAGATTCAGCATCTTTTGAGAAAGTGGTCCAATAGGAATGTAGCTAATATTTATCCATCTTAATAAAAATAATATATTATAATTTTAGACATCAAATATAGTTTCTATTGGACAGCCTGTACATAAACACATAGTATACAAAATAAGTACGTACCTTTATTACATTGTGTAATCGTTAGAATTATAACGAATAAACAAAAAAATCTTTTATCAGTATGATAAAAAGTGTATGTAACGATGAATTAAAAATAGACTATGATGTATGTAGGTTGATTTATTGATAAAAATACTCGTTGCAAACGACATCTGTACATCTTGTTTCCTTATCGTATTATATGCCTTTGAATTTTTATATATTTATGGAAATTTTGTTTTTTGGATAATTTAATAATCTGGATAATAAATACGTACTCAAATATATGAATTACTGCTTTACTTTCGATATATTTGTTAATTATTTTATACGAATAATAATATTTGAAATAAATAAGTTGTATTATGAGGGGGAAGAAAAGGTAAAATCTTTAGGAAGAATTTTGCGAACTGAACGCAAAATAAATCAAAAATATAGGAATACATATATTCCCCATAACAAAATATAGTGATGTGTATAAATAATAGATGAGTTGGTTGTAGAAACTCCTTTGTCATCGTATAATATGTGTATAAAATAGTGTTATATAAAAGAAATAGTGTCTATGTAAAATAAACGTATGGTATTTACATAAAAAACTCCTGCGTGGAGTAGGACAACGCAAGTCATGCGTTCGGAGGTCGATCTAAACAGCTGATTTCGATGACTCGTAAGCCCCTTAAGCTTGGGTCCGTCACGTTTAAACCTCGAGGTTGGTACACCCTTTCATTCTGTTCTGCTACGTATTTGGATACTTTCCTAAGGCACTAAAAGAGAGAAGAAAGAAATTAAAAACTTATCAGGGGTGTTAAAAACTAATTTTTAAAGAAAGTTAATTTTTTCTCTTTAAATAATGTAAAATAAATGCATACCAATTCGCTCTAGATCAACATTGATGTTGTAAGATCGTCAAGTTAAATTCTAAACAAAACACGATTTATACCTGGCACAAATGTCTCAACAAGGAAAGAAATAAGGAATGACACAAGGAGTAAGCTAAAGGAACAAATAGAAAACTGCACATTCCAGAGTACTGACCTGTCAAGTGAAACATACGAGAAAATACATTAGGCTTACAATACAGCTAAGAAAAACTCTCAGAAACGTATTAATTTGAAAAGGAGAAAAACACCACTGGACGAGATGAAATGTTTAAAACACACAAAAAGGAAAGGGAACCGGGAACAAAATGAATACAAAATGAAGAATATAACAGGAAAGGGAAGTGACGAGAAGCCGTCAGCAGCCTTCGTTTCAGGATAAGACATAAAATAAAAAGTTTAAATATTTTGCATTATCTTAATTGAAATTTACCATGTATATTGGAAGAAAAATTAAAAAAAACATACCTCACAGTTATTTCAAATAACAGTAAGGTCGATTCTGTAATCTGATTGATTAATTAGCAAATTGCTACCACTTTTCTTGCAAATTGGTTTTCTAATGAATGTGGCCTATATCTATAAAATAGATTATAAGTAACCCTTGCAGAGTCCATTCCATATCTCAATAAGGAGCAACATTTGAATCAAGAATTTTACACTAAAATTTTGCACATCTAATTTTGAGGTCAACTACCTTTTATCGTAACATTTCGTTGGTTCCATTATGGACAATTCCTCCTGATATATTGATATGCAACTTAAGTAAAAATATGTCCAACTAATTTTGTTAACAAAACAATGCAATTCTTATGCACAAAATTCAATGCGTAGACACAAAATAATTTTGCTTCCTTATATTATAAATATTTATTGTAAATGTATGCCATTTATTCTTTCAAACATTTTTATTGCTTAGATTCAGGTTTACAGTTTGAAGACCAAACTTTTGAGAATTTTTGATTTATTTGTTTTTGGAAAGTTTAGTTTAGTTCCTGGTTTTAATTATTTTTCAAACTACTTAGTAACCCTGAACATTTCTTATTAAGAGTTCTTAGAACTTGAAAAATACGAATACTTGACAGCTCTGACCATATTTATCAATTTAAGTGATATTACTGCTTTTGAAACATAGGGGAAGATGACGACCCTTCGTAGAAGACCCAAAATCCTAGAAGATTAGGGGTCTTCAAGAACAGATAGAACTCCTTATTTAGAGGAACAAATTCTAGAGATAGTTGAAGAGAATCCAGAAACAAGCACTAGGATAATAGCTACAAAATTACAAGTGTCCAATGCAACAGTATGGAGAGTGAGTCTAGTTCCTAAATTTCAATGTAAAGTGCTTTTCACTGATGAGACGCAGTTTACTAAAACAGCAATTATGAATTTTCATAAGAACCGCCAGTGAGCAGAAGACAAGCCGTGAGCGATTTGATAAGACCCACATCAATAACAATTTTCTCACAATGTGTGGGTTTCTATCATTAGAAATTACTTAATTGGCCCCTTTTTCCTGCCAGCGACATTAAAGGGACAAATTTACAGAAAATTTTCAGGCGAATTATCTGCTCTTATGGAAGAATAGCTTCTTCCATAAGGAAGAAGTTGGGACATTGAATATTCCTGGTACATGCACGTCTTGAACCACGATTGACTTTTACTTGTGAGGTCATCTTAAAACACTAGTTTATAGGTCCCCCTTTCCGACAAAATTCTACGGAAACGTATTCAGCAGTTTTCATATCATTAGGAACACACCAGGAATTTTGAAACATGTGCGGAACTGGATGAAAAGACGCTATGAATCTCGTATTGCAGGTGGCGAAGGACATTTCAAACATTTAATTTAATTGCTTTGTTGCTTTTGATTTAGAAGATTTAATTATTTATTTACAAGAAAACGTTTACATATTTTCCACTTTGTCTAAGAATTCTGTCTGAATTACATCAGAACAGTAATTTTTCCTACTAAAGAGTTCAAAAAGAACGAAACAAAGTATCTGCAAAATTAACATTATCAGATTTGTTTACAAGGTCACATTTCGAAGGAACTTCCCCAGACTTTCCAAAGCCTTCGCAAAGCACGAAGTATGTGCCGTGTTTGGTGGATTTGTCAAAGGCGTTTGTGTCAAACGATTTCGAGTCAAGTAAAATGGGTCCGAAGTAACCGTTAGGTTACAAAACCATTTGGGTTAAAGATTTTGGTTCCAGTTTGCTAGATCTCGTTTTCGAACTTTTGGTTCTCATCGAAATAAAGTATTTGCAAAATTAACATTATCAGATTTGTTTACAAGGTCTCGTTTCGAAGACACTTCCCAAGACTTTCCAAAGCCTTCGCAAAGTACGAAGTCGCAATTTGCAAATTGAATAAACAGAAAACAAAAGAAGCTGTATCTCAATAAGGAAGTGGTTTGACAATCACTTAAAACAAAAACAAGTTAAGCCAACTCGGATGGTGTAGCTATAATGGTATAGTTGATAAATTCCTGAACAAAGTTTTGACATGACTTGATGTAACTTGATTTACAACTCTCGAGAATTCGAAGCCATAATCCAAACAAAGCCTCCTTAATCCGAACAGCGAAAAAAAGGGGGAATCTCATGTTTTCTAAGGTTTACTCTGTTTACGTTTGCTCTGTTTACTGACCGATACTTGGTCCACTTTGCATTGCAATTTAGAGCAGGAATGACTTCTAAAAAGAAACACGTTACTTTACCGATAAAAGAAAAGATTGAGCTTATCAAGAGTTTAGAGGCGGGTTGCAAAGTAACCACTTTATCAGAAAAATACAAAGTGGGGAAATCGACGATTTGCGACATCAAAAAGAACAAGAAGAGGGTTTCTATTCTATGGCACATCAAGTTCTCTAATAAAGAAGCCAAAAGCAGGAAAGTAACTGCATATCCCGAACTCGATGAAGCCGCTTACACCTGGTTTCTAGGGGAAGGTCTAGAAGTAAAAAGATTACCGACTATGTGCATTCATATATATTTAATTTTTTAACACAACATTAACCGCTTAACACACTCGCCCGAGTTAACTCGGGTTTAATATATAACGGTATTTTTAATTGGTGTATATCGGGGGAAATTTTGCATGAAAAAGCACAATTCTACCATGCTTAGATTTCATAATGATGATAATTTCAAAGTCAGTTCCGGATAGCTTGATAAATTTCAAAATTTCGGGATTTGAAAAACTCAATGACAGCAGAAAAATTATCAAGTGATGGAGGCAGCAGTTGATCCATTTAAAAACTTGCTTCGAAATAAAATTGAAAAAATGCCGTTGTTCCCAGATGAAATCGACAATGCATACGAAAGTGGTGAAAAATAATCCCCAAAAATGGATTATTGCTTCTGAAGATGCAGATATTTCTGCAGAACTGAAGAAAAATGAGCTCAAAAGGTAGAAGAAGCCAACATTAAACAACGCAAAGTTGTGAGAAAGTTGAAATTCGTAGATAATTCAATAATGGATATTTTCTATCTTTTCTTACCACTGCACTTATTAGTTCAGATTAACCCCTTGACATAAAATGACATCTAGGAGATGTCACTCATTTCATGTGGCATTGTAGGGTTTGACGTCTCCAAGAAGTCAAGAACTGTTTCCGGCACACGCCGTGCAGTATATTATTAGATTATTCAATTATTTCATTGGTGCGTCTAGTATTGATAGCAACATCACATCGGCAAATCAATAAATTAGAAAGAAGTACATTGAAAGCAGAATTCAGTATAGCAGTGACCTCGCAAGGCGAATGCCATACATAATCGTAAGATTTGGTATCAAATATGGCCGAAGGAAAACAGATATCACGTGAGCTTCTGCAATTGGAGTAGATTGAATATCCACGGAAATAAGTATTTAATTATTTATCCTTGGCTATCGGTACGAATAAGGTGTGAGTCACCATTGTATGCAGGTACTTACTTTTTCATAATGCGTTTCTTTACAAACATAAATTAAATAGGCGGTAAGGCAAGCCAGGCATCCCTCGCAGTACGCAGCGCAAGATGCCCGTTCGGCTTCTGCAAAATACTCGTTCAGTTTGGTTATCGTCTGTTCGAACGCTTGTCGTTCTATCTGAAATCGGACAGTTATCAGCGGCCCGCCGATTAAACGGGCTTGCGGTACGTACCCTACCCTCCAGTTCTTGTGGAAACCTAGTGTTGAATTTGACAACTGTGCCGTCAGTGTAATCTCGCTGAATGAATACTTTCAGACACTGCGTCGGTGCCATTTGTTCCGTTTCGGCCGCCCGACTGCCGTTGTTATGGTGATTGCTCATTTTCGGGCGATAACACAGCGCGATAGCGTTCAAATGCAAGCGGAAGAGATCAAATTACGCGGTGTCAACAGTTCGCCATGTTATTGTGACAGTGACTGTCAAATCTGACAGGACCGCGCGAAGTTAGCTGCGAAAGACGACCAACATGTAAACGATGTAAAGAGATAAAATACTTTCAGTTGCAATATTCTAAACGTTATTTATTAGTTTTGATTATAAGGGATAATAACTTGCTTAGTATTATTAGACTACTAAATCGGAATTATTACACTGTGTAAGTTAAGTGTTTTAATTTTTTTAACGTAACGGCTGCTGACATCTGCAATTAAATATTTAAACTTCCATTTCTAACAAAAACTAAAAAAAGGAAACTGTCCAAACCCACAATATTAATATGAAAAGGAGAATCTTTTCTATTTCCGCACACTTCATAGTCCAGAAGTAGTGTTATGAAAAGCGGGCAGTAGAAGTACCTAATAGTATTTAGTTTATTAACAGTATTATATTTATAAATCTTTGTTTATGCATTTACCTAGTTGGTCAACTGAGGGTACTCTAAATAGTTAGTAGATGTCGCCACGGTCGCCACATACTTTAAATTTCATGAGTGGTAGGGTTTGTTATGATGGGCTTTCTCGGTAGTAAGCAACGTTGTCAAACGTACTACCTGTTCGTTATTTTTCATAGTTTAGTTGTTTTATTATTATTATTCATAGCTTATAAAGGTAAGTAAATTCCATAATCAACAAGAAAAGTTCCATAATCAACACGAAAAATATTGTTTATCAATATCAACATAATCACGTTTTGTGTGATTTCTGATGTTTTCTTATAAATAATGCCATTATAATAGTGTACTAGGTAATAATAATCCGTTTTAATAATAGTGATGTTTGCGACTAGTAGATTAAAAGATCATCGTTTTAATTTTACTATAATTTTGTTAGGGTTGCTGCGTTGTACTCCAGACCGTTTAATGTGTTTCTCAATTTATTTCCCATTTTAATTAATTAAAAAGTACCTAAAATGCAATTTATTATTAGTCATTATTTCAGTAAATTTTGGTTAAGTTTACTATAATAATATGGCGTAGACAAACAAATAATTTTTGAATGTTACATCTTGCAAATGTGGTGAAATAGGAAGAAAGAGTTTTAATTTTATTTGCTTTATTTATTTAATGTACTCAGATACCGGTTTCAGTCCATGGACCATCATCAGTCTTAATCTAAAAAGGGAGGCATATTAAAATATAAAAATGAAATTGAATATATTCTGAATACTTTTTGTTTTATATTTAGGAAAGGTCAGAATAAAATGCCAAATACAAATTTTTAAATTAGCGGAGAGGGAAAGAGAAACTAAAATGAAATTTAAATAATAGATAAGACACAAACCCCAAACTAAGAAAGGCAGCAAAAGAAGATGAAGTGGTTAGAGGATAGCGGGGAGGAATAACTACTAGATAGATGCCACATATGCGTGGAAATTGCATATGTGCATTGCATATGCATGGAAATTTTCATGCCATATATGCATGGAAATGAAGCGTGGAAAAATAAGTGGCCCTAGATAAGTGGAAAAGGAACTCCATACTACCAATACATAAACAAATGAGAAAAACAAGCTGCGACCATTACAAACAATATTAAGAACTCAAATTGCAAGCAAATTGGAAGATGGACAAGCAGTTTATAGAATAACCAACAGAGTAACAAATGATAACACACATATATTGAGGAATCTAATCGATAAGAGAACTGTGTTTTATGCATTGTGTAAACGTAGACATAATATGGAAAACGCAAAAAAATAATAAGATGCAAACCAAGATAATTAATGTTATAAAATCAATAAACCCTTTACTGTTTATATTAGAAATAGATGTACTAACGAAAGGCATTACAGCAAAATCGCATCAAAATCAAACAATAATGGTATACAATGATTCAACTCTAGTGAAAGTAGAAATGCTAATTTGTGCAGATGACATAGTTTTATTCGCTGTGCGACAGAGAAAATGCAGAAACTAGTGGAATTTTAGCAAGAAGAAATCAAGAAGTTGAAGATGAAATTGAACACAAATACAAACAAACACATATAGGTGTGAATGTGATAAAAAGTTAATAGCGAAGTGAAATCTGGGACGTGGTAAGATTATAGAAAGGGATTAAATCAGTCATACTTGTTAAATAGTGAGTTTTGGAATATGGTAAAATTACAAGGAATAACGGAAGGTATGACGAAGGTTGAAGCAATAGGGAAACTAGAAATCTCGAAGAAATATCACACACAATTTTTTAAACTAGCCCACGGAGAGCCTAAAATGAGTTTAAATAATACATAACAAGCTAAAGACAACATGAACGAAATAATCAAAATAATTACAGAAAGATCTCTAACTTAAAAAGGTTGGTCGTAGGAGAAGTCAACGTATATCCCAAAATGATTAAGTGATTTGGTTATACAGAGGAATGGCTACTTGATATATGCGGCAGGCATGATTTTAATCGATGCACGACACAGAAGATGCAAAGACTAATGTAAGTTTGGCAAGTACAAGTGACAAGATGTGTGTGAATAAATACGTACGAATGTGATGAAATCCTCCATATTCTATCCTCCATTCTTCATAAAAATTAATCCGTTTTTAACTTTCTTCGTCGAAAGCTTCTATAGTTAAATTGTAATAAACTAAATTAACACTCAACTGCCACTTTTTTGATTTCATTGACACGTGTTTCAATAGATTATGTACCACCGTCGAAAGGTAAATGAACAAGTCATCTTCGTCAAAGTCCTTGGTTTTAGACTACTAGATTTTCATCCAATACATCCAGCAGCGCAGAATTTGTAAGGTCAATTTGCTCATTTATTAGATGTACTTTATTTGGGTTTGTAAATTTCGAAAGTGCATAAAAAATGCATAATTAAAAGAAAATGCAAATTTTTTTTTTTGAAAAATTGTAAAAATGAAATATTATTCTGCGACGCAATTTGTTGATTGGCGTTTGCGTGTGTCCAATATACACTACAATACAAATACTTGTATTGTTTGTTTGCTTGTAACAGTTTTGGTTGTTTCCACCAGATTCACAATATCGCGTGTTTTGTCTTTAGCGTTGAATAAAGTTCTAAAAATGTTTGTGTTATATTTGTACGTTTTGTAAAGTACGTTTGCTATTTTTCAGATGTGTCGCCAAAATATGGAATACAAAAAAAGTATATTTTGTTGCGTATTGTTTGGATAAATTACAGTTCATTGATAGTCTTTTTGTTTGATTACAGTATCAATTAGATTTTTCTATATTCCCATTAATCAAAATGCTATTAAATAGAGGAATGCCTTCTTGCGTTTTTTTTTGAGAACATATTTGTAAAAAACTAACTTGTTACAGTGTGGTGTTTATCTATACAATTCTAAAGAATTTTTAACAGTGTATTTCGGTTTGTATTGTATCGCATTGATTGTGTAGTTTAATATCTTTGTTGGGAGGTGATTTGTTCGAATTGGCTCGGTGATTTGGATGTGAATCTAAGAAACGAACGGTCTTATCAGTATGTTTGGTTTGTGTGTTTTAATTAAACCGTAAAGTTTAGTTTTCCTTGTGAATTTTTGTTTATAACACGATGTACAATTTATTTAATGGGTTAGAAAACAATATACCATATTTTATATAAAATAGTTTTTATACATCAAAAAATATTTATTTATTATAATAATTGATAATTTTACTACATTTTACAAAACATAAAAAATTACAGAAAAAA
>JAWQRJ010001024.1:0-17306 GCA_033557515.1 Diorygopyx duplodentatus
TGATAAAAGTGCAAAAAATACTTTTCAATACAGATGTCAATCAATTTTGTTAAAAATAAAATATCTTTTATGGATATTACTTAATAAAATATCTTTTCAGTTAAAAAGTAAACTTCAAACAAATAATTACAAATAACAAAAATTGAAAACAATAAAAATATCATATTATATTGATTTTCTCAAAAATAAACACACCTTTTCCTGTGAATAAAATATCGATGAGACTTTTTGAAAGAAAAGATATTTTAGTCACCGGAAAAGGTGTGTTTATTTTTGATAAACAAAAAAAGCAGGAGTGAACTAACAATAAGACTAAAAGTACCAATTATTGCAATTGGTCTGTCTATCCACTCATCTGTCTGTATGTACGTCCATCTATTAGGAACACTTTTATTTTATCTCCCTATTTATTTTAAGAAAAAAAAGTTTCTAATAAACGTTTCATTGTTTCAAATGTAATTTTTTGCAAAAAACAAATTGCAACTAACTTTTAAACTATCCTGTGTGTCCCAGGTTAACGTAAATGAAATGAGTAAAATGGTTATGAAAAAAAATATTCAAAAAAACCCTTGGTACCCCAGGCCAACTTTGTTTTAAAAAATATATATTTATTTTCTTTTACTTTAAATGTCCAATATGTCTCAAAGGTTGCGACTTTTGCCAAATATATGTTTAATAAAAATAGACCATAAATTCCATAAGGAACCCAAAAATGTAATGATATACAGGGTGTTCCATTTAAAAAAACTCAAGTTGAACAAGTACTGTAACTTGGATTTTTTTGCTGAAATAGACTCTAAGAGAGCTAGGATTCGCGCTACCGCACCACTAAGTGGTGCGTTAAGGCAATGCCATTTTTTTGTAAAAAATTGTCCAATAACTCCTAAACGGTGCGATTTTGGTCATATGTATGTTTAATAAAATAGACCAAATAATAATAATTTTTTTTTAATAAATTCCATAGGGAACCTAAAAATGTAATAATATACAGGGTATTCCCACTAAAAATCTGAAAATACTTCTAGAAGAGAGAAAGGCTGAAACCATGCAGCTTTTAGTTGAAACTTTTTACCTAAAGGGATTAGAAATTGTAGAAGTGTGGACCACAAACTAATTGTGTAACGGACATCCGGACGGACGGACGGACAGACCAATGACCAAAAATGGTACCATTGGTTTTAGAATACCATAAATCGTCCAAATATGTCAAAATCTCACCATCAAATTTTTGGACCGAATGCATTACTTTCTCTTTATATGAGAGAAACTAAAAACAATAAACGGCGTATGTACTATATTTTTGAATCAAAGAGAAAAACAGGCTTGACGAGCCCTGGAATGAACTGATGTACAGTTGAGTAGTCAATTATCCTAATTGTGAACTCTTCTGATTGATCAATAGTTTCAAATTATAACTTTTATAATAAATTAACACTAAATACAAGGAAATATCTTTTGGTGACGGGTTTTGTTTGTTTAGTGCGCAAATCAACATCCGAAACTGATGTAGATGCGCAGAACTGAAGAACGCTTTATTAAATCACAATTTTATCTTCAATTAGTAAGTTGATAATAAGCTGATCTAATAAAAAATATCATAAAACCATCATAACTTGGTACATTATGTGTGATTATTTCTGTACCTATACATAAACAAAGCCTTGTTTTTGGGCAATACGAAGTATTCATTGAGCTTTTCACTGCCGCGAGGAGGATTTGGATACAACTTTGGGTATATTGAATTACCTTAAATGTAAGAAATATTATGATATATTTTCCCGATTGATGTATCTTTCTCTTTGTGCATATTCAAACATTTAAAATTTGACTATACTACTAATTGACTTTTATTTTGACTCATTATTTTCTTTCACAATATAATAAATGATGCAGTCTAAATATTCAAAACGCACAGCATGCAGTAAAACCAATACAGTTTCTAATATTTACATACACGTTTAATGGATTCAACGGGATTAGTTAATGACGTCCCGGTAAGTAATGATGACGTGACAACATGTAATAGGTACAGGGACCGAGCAATCGTATGTATGCTATCATTCTTGGTTGCTATCGTAATGCCTGACGTATCACAGAGATTACTCAGTGTGCTTTTCGTTGTATTAACATCTGCAGAATCGATCGGGTAGTTCGATCAAGTTCGGAAGGTCTAATAATTTTTTTTTGTACGGAGCATGAAATATCATGATTCGTATCATATGGCGCCCAAAGAAGCTAGATTGGAAAAGTTTAAAACAGCAAAGTCGCTACCCTCACTGACGTAATAATGCCCCTTACACATTCAGCAATAACTTTATATTTCAATCATCTACAGGATATTTCAATCCATACATCTAATAGACAGCACAGTTTCGATGTTAATTTTTGAGTAAAACACGACGCCATAAACTATAATTTACTATTATTTTTTGTTTCGCGAAAATTCGACTTCACAACCTTTCGATGGTAGTCGTAAACAAAAAACATTGCTTCGCTCTTCAAGCACACATATGAGATTAGATGACTATGATTATATATAAATTCGTTAGAGCAAATCATCTACTATTACACACATTTCCTATATTGCAGCAAAATGATATTTACTTACATATTGACGTATGTATTCCATACATTTTGCACAAACTGTACGGAGCATAGCAAATGTTTAACCGTTCATTGGGATGCAACCACGACAGATAAGTTATCACTCCTGATTCCAATTTCAGCTCCAGCTTGCAGCTGCACTCTCAGACAATAGCTGCATCGGAATCAGGCACCGCGAAAGCTAAATTGCGTTCGGTTTTTGCCATGTGTTGGCGGTATTTACTAGCGGGATTTACTTGCGTCAAACGTAAAGTATTTAGGCGGAAACAACAACACAACTGTTCTCCGCTTTACGTCTCGCTACTTCTCGAGTTTGCAGTTTGGCAAAGCCGTCTGCACAGCTTAGGCTCCCATTATTTCGATAAAATGAAAAAGTATGGGGAATGGCTTTAGGAAACGATTTAGGAAAAGTCGGATTTTAAATATGTTTTAGCGGTATCATAAAATTTAGATATACAGGCTGTTCCGAAATTAGCCAGCAATACTTTATCGTCATATTCTAGGACCAATAATAGACAAATAGGTTCTAATGAACATGGATCCAACGCTTCTTAATGGGGCTACATCTTTCGTCAATAATGACACAGCCAATGCTAGAAAATTAAAACTTTATCATTGTCTGATACGTATTTTCCGTTTCGGTTAAAATTTCATCACGCTTTATCAACCTGAATATTCATAATGGAACCTTAGTTGCCTCGTCAATTTATATGCTAACATACTAGGTGAATATATATTAAACCTTTCACCAAACTTAATCAATACCCACTTCCAAAACCCTATGAAAGTAGATAATATTAGTGGTTTCCTAAAATAGATCATCGAACAAAATTATTGCAGTTTTAATGCTAAATTATATAAAGATAAAGGGGAGTTCAGCGTGGAGAGAGGAAGAGCGCAATTAGATATCTGCAATAAGCAAACAAAGGGTGTTTTTGTCATAAACAAGGAAGTAAGCAGGTGAGAAAGAATAAGAGGAACGGAAAGGAAAGGTAGACGGCCAGAAATATCATAAGAATAGATCAGGCAATTTGCATAAATTATTTTTTTGGGGGTTTTCAAATAATAATGACAATACCATTGTAAAATTTATTAATAATCAAAATCGAAAAATTACTAGCCCTTTCCCTCTCTCCCCGTCTATCTCGTCCTCTCTCCGCCTCTCTCTCTCTCTCTCTCCCTCTCTCCCCCTACAAATAGAACTGATGTTGCAACAATAAATTTATATTGAACGATTCGATATGGAATAATGAGTTTTTTGGCTTTAATAGTTTTTTGAAATACTTGTCGTATGCTTTGGTAAATTCTGTTTATAATATTTCATTATACATCGCAATTCTTTTACATGCAGTATCCGTCCTTTGTTTTCGTAGCATCTAGAGCAGAATAAATGATTTATTTATGTGTATACTCACTCAATGGCTTCTTATGGATGCATATAGGTGATGGTGTACATATTATTCTGCAGCATAAAGTAGACGTGTCCACGAAATGTGGACTGTTTGCGTACTGAATCTGTGGTGGGATAAAAATAGGTTTTAATTTTTTGTTTTGTAAGAGAAAAAGAAAAAAACATTATAGCGAATGCACTTAATGAATTTAATGGGATATCTAAAGGCTTGCTTTACGTTCTCATTACTGGTTTTTATGTTCTCAAAACTGTGACTTTAACAAGGATCTCGGTTTAGAACGTCTGTAATAAAAGATCCCTTGTTATGTTTATGTTGCACGTATATTAACTTCATACAAAACATGCTGAAATTGTTCCTATGGATGACCGTCATGCATCAGTATAGCAGCGTATGCCATTATCAATGTAATTCATTTAACCAATAAGGTTAAATGGTTCTAAATATCGCACTATCAATGTGATTCGACTCATCTATGGTAGGCAGGATGTCGGTATAAGGCAGGTCTCCAAGCCACTATATTGGTCTTCATGTCAGGAGTTCCGATGGGCAGCCCATGGTGTTTTAATTCCACTCATAAAAGTCTCCGTTCTCTACTCTATGGCATGTAAATTCTTCCTGTCCAAGCGCGTTAAATATGTATGTTATTTTCTGACCTGTCTGTTTCTCTTTTCGGGAAGATATGGATAAAAGGTCCGTCCAAAAACACCTTCGTAGCAACCAAGAGGGTTGTGGTAATCGATCCCGTGATTGACAAGTAAGCTTGCTTCGACAAGCTGGACTGTCTTAGACTGTATATTGCCGTTCTTTCTTCCATCGTACAGCCGAACCGTATGTGATCGTAGAACAGATTATCGTCATGTACAACCAATAGATTTGTTGTGATTTCCACAACGCCTCCAGGGTTTAAAACAATTCATTCGGCAAACCGTCAGTGGTCGAGATTTTTGGTGGACACGTGAAATTTGAATGCGGACTTCATACGAATGGCTTGAATGTGGGGTTAGCTGAGCCCAATCAATCTTCGTCTTCTCGTGAATAGTATTGTCACAGATTGGCGAAAATTCATGTTAAATATTTAATGCCATTTGAAGAATAGTTAAAGCTACCATTCGTGAGTCGATATACTTCGTATAACTATTGTAATGTGTGGCAGACGATTCCGCCTCTATTTATTTTACTCTTTATGTGCTACGCGCAAGATCAGACGCACCGCAACTTACGGAAATTCAAAAGTCACGTACCAAAAAATGTCCACTAACTCCTAAACCGTGCGTCTTCGCCCAAATGTTTAATAAAATGGACCATAAATTCCACAAGGAACCCAAAAATCAGAAGGAGATGGAAGAGAACAGAGAACAGTACAGGAGTGATAGGAAGAAGCTCAGAAATGCTATTAGGAACAGCAAGGATGCTAGCTGGAGGGTGGTTTGCGAGCAGGTGGAGTCGGACCTATGGGGCGTAGGATACAAAATAGTGATGAGAAGGTACAAGGTGAGGGAACCTGCGATTCCGGAAGAGAGGGAGAAACGAATCGTGGAAGAACTCCCTCCCGAGGCATGAAAGACGGGCCTGGCCGACAAGAAAAGCAGTGAGCTTCGAGGAGTATACCGAGGAATATCTACGGGAAGCGGCAGCAGACTGAGAACGGGGAAAGCGCCAGTATCGGACGGGATTTCCGCCCTGATAATCATGGTGTGGCAGAAGGGAACCCGAAGTACCTGAACAGAGTTATGAACGCGATAATGAGAGAAGGAGTGTTTCCGAAGAACTGGAAAAGTTCGAAGCTGTTCCTAATTAGGAAGCCGGAGGCGAGGAGCCGTCAGCGTACAGACCCATATACCAATTAGACAATGTCGGCAAGCTTCTGGAGATCCTCATCAAGAGGAGATTGGAGGGGGAGGTGGAAAAGGGAGAAGGCCTAGCGGAACAGCAGTATGAGTACCGGAAGGACAAATCCTCAGTGGAGACTACAATAAGGGTAAGGAGGTTTGCGGAGGCCGAGATGGAAAGAACCCCGAAGGCTAGGAAGACCTGCGTGTTAATCACACTCGACGTCAAAAACGCCTTTAACTCGGCTCCCTGGCGCTGCATCATGGAAGCACTAGAGAGAAGGCAGATCGCCGGGAACTTAGTGAGAATCATAGAAAGCTACCTGTGCGACAGAGTTGTGAAAACGGAGGGAAGAGAGGCAGAAGTGACGGCCGGAGTTCCGCAGGGGTCCATTTTGGGCACAACCCTATGGAATTCTGCGGGGCTGGAAAGAGGAGGGGTCGAGCTTCTGGCCTACGACACCGATCTGACAATCTTAGTGAAGGCGGAGACGGAAAGGGAGGAAAGTGGAGGAAATGGCGAATCTCGCGACAGCAGGAGCCATACGGCGGCTCTCAGACAGGGGACTACGAGTGGTTCCCGAAAAGACGGAGGCGGTGGCGATCGTCGGCAGGAAGAGGAGCCGACGCATAGAGTTTATGGTGGACGGGGTCAAGGTACCAACGAGAGAACGGGTTAAGTACCAGGGCGTGGTCCTTGACAGGGGGCTGGTCTTCAAAGACCACGTAGGAAAAATCACCAGGCCAGCGGGAGACGCGGCGAGGACCTTGGGCAGGCTGATGTCTAGAATAGGAGAAGCGGGGGCGATGAGTAGGACACTGCTGGGAGGGGTGGTGGATTCCATCGCGCTGTAAGCGGCCCCCACCTGGGGAGAGGTGGCGCTTAGCAGGCGATATAATAGGGACAGCATCCCGAAGGCGCAAAGGTGCATCTGCATAACGCTTGGTTTACAGGGCAGTATTCAGGGAGGCGTTGCGAGTGCCGGCAGGGAGACTGCCACTGGACTTGAGGATTCGGGAGAGAGCGGGAGAGGGGGGTGTGAAGGAGGAGAGGAGGGGAAGGATTATGCAGGAGTGGCAGGAGAGGTGGGGGACAACAGCAAAGGGGCTGAGAGGAGAGGGGGCAGATGACTTATCACCTGACCCAGGCAATGTCAGGTCATGGATGCTTCCAGAAACATATATGTCGGATAAGGAAGGCGGAGAGTGAGCAATGCGGACAGTGTGGGGCCGCGGAGGACGATGCCGAGTACACGATTTTCGAATGTCCCGCTGATAGGGAAGACAGAGAGGACCTGGATGGGAGACTCTGCAGAGGATCGAAGGTCGGAACAATGAGGCAGGCGATGATGGAGAGCGCGAAAGGTTGGGCGACAGTAGAGCGGTTCGTGTAGGTGGTAGTGAGGAGGAGAGAGAGGGAAAAGAGAGAGGAGAGGGCGGTTCGGGCACAACAACCCGAGTAGCTTGCGCATATCGTAGAAGAGTCAAGGCTGGGCCCGAGGTGTGCCGGGTCCAGCTGAAGGGGTTTTAGTGGGTAGAGCCTACAAGGTTGAGTCCTACACTATCACCGGAACCTTGCCCGGTGGTGTCCATAAAGGGTTTCCCCTCCATCCAAAAAAAGTGCCGTTAACGATTATATTTTTGATACTCTGTTACGCACCAGGTTTGGAAAATAAGTTTTTGATGTTTGTTCGTTTCTTGTAGCGACGAATAATAATCTGTTAGCGAACATTGGCTTAGGTGTGGCTTAGGTGTGGCTTAGGTGTGGAGGTTGAGGGTGCGGGAGTTTCTCGGTATTCGGTTGTATCACATTTTAGTCGTAGAGACCACCTACTTCATGGCGTACCCATACTTATGCATACAGATATAGCATGCCGTCCTCTAGATCTGAGTCAGTTTTCAATTGAACTTGAGGCGTTTGCCGGAGTAAGTGGGCTCAGCCTCAATATGGTAATTTTGTGTGGCTTTCAATTAACGTCAGGTAGTTTAGTAAATTTTATGGATATACTATCAAATGTATTGTCTCTTGTTGATAGATGAAATAGCTGAGTGGGTATGGATCACTCACACGACTTTCTTTCACCTAACCCCCAATGTTCTAACCCCCCATCTAACCGGTGCGACTTTTGGCAAATAAATATCTAAATATGTGATATGCGAGTATTGTTTAACAATGAAAGAACCTTGCCAAAAATCGACCGATTTATCAATTGTTCAGATTATTAAGATGCATAGTTGTCAGCGTAGGTAATACAATAAAGTTAGGTTAGCTTAAGTAGGTATTTTTGATTACACTACGCCAATCTCGTCTTTTTTGCGCAAAATCTCAAATAATTCCTAAACGATGGGATTTTAACTACATATAAAGGGTGTATCTTAATTACAATCAAACTGCAGGGAGTGGTTATACGGTTAAGATTACGCAGAAAAGTTCTTATGACGGTGGGTCCTAAAACGCTTTCTAAAGGAACACCCAAATGATATTTTTTAAAAGTTAATGAATAATAATACGTTTGCAACGTGTGGCAAGAAAGTTTCCTGAAAGAAAAGGCTTATATATTTACAGTCGTAAACAACACAACAACATATAAACACACAACAAACTTACATGCTAAAGTTTCGCGTAGCAGTTTTTTTGACGATTTGATGATTTTTAGTCTGAAGAATTTAAGTATCTAAACCATGAATTTAATTACCTGTTTTAGTTACATTCTTGCTTTCATAACGCGCAATACGATTGGTCATAAAGTTTCTTCTTGTTCGCTTTATAGGCTCATATAATTCCAGATACTTTTTAGACTCATTATATAAAGAGCATTTTTTTTCTTATGGCGGTACCAGTTCCATTTGATACAAGATATGAGCAGCTTCAAGACGATTTGTTTGTTTGGCATACTTTGCCTTCTGATATCAGCTTGCATGAGTCTCCCTTACAAGAAGGATGATGGTAAACAGCTTTTTAGAAGGGTCATATGAGATTCCAGATTAATTGCCAATGAGATAAAAATGCCAAAAAAAAACACTTTTTTGGTATTTTGAATCTCAATGTGTTGAGTAAGAACTTTTTAATTTGTCCAATCTCCTTATGGTGGTAAGTGGTTTTTCATTCTATTTTATCTGCATTTCTTTCTAGCCCTTCAAACTTTTTAAACTTACTAAATTGAATTTTACGAGTTCATCGATATTTCAAACATTATAGCTTTGCAATGGCAGCACATTGAAAATATTTTTTTTTGCACTTGAGCAGACAATTATGATTTTTGATTAACCAACTAATTATAACATATTTCTGAAATATGAATTTCTGTAATACTTTTTGATGTAGATTAATGTATGAGATGGTATTTTTTATATTCAAATGTATAGTCTTCGTGTATAATAGAAAGTGGGATAATCATTGAAAGTTGATAATCATTGAAAGGCTGCAAAATAGAATAGATAACGTGGATGAAAAAAATATAAAGTTTCTTACCATTATGAAGAAATAGAACCTGCAAAGTGTCAGCAAAATCTAAAAATATGAACGTCATGGTCTGGTTGAACTGTTATAGAATAACCCACGGGTGAGTGCATCAATTAATTAATCAATGCTATGTTACAGATACTAAAAGCAATCAAGAAGTCAAACCACCGATGGTCCTAAACGACTTCGATTCTGCTAGCGAATTCGATCCATTTGGAGTAGGTCAGTTTGTTACACATCTGGTCCACGACATTTTCAAAGATATCAGGGATTTGGGAAACATGGACAGATTAGCACAGCATAACAGGAATTACCAAAGCATAAGGATTACCAAATGAAAACTGCACATTAAGATTTTACCAGAATATGTGGCGTTCTGCTTGTACTCAGCTACACGTTAAAAATAAATAATTTGCACGCAGTGTTATTAGTTTTGAGAACAGAGAACATCATACAATGTGCCAATTCAGATTACATTATCAGAATGGAATATTCTTAAGATCCTTGGTACATTGTATGAGGCATCAATCACGATCCTGTAATGAAATAAACAATCTTATTCTACGGTATCTGTGGCAAAAAGGATTACTACAGTGGTGAAGGGAGACGGGCTAAGCGGTAACATGAGCAAGCATCAAATGCTGACCAAGCATACGCTTGGAAGGTGTGACATCTTTAGCACTTCTTATTGGAGAAGGGAGGTGATTCCACAGCCTAATAGAGGTGACCTTTGTCCGATGGACAGGAATGGTTAATAACAGCCTACTTTGAAAGTGTGGTAAATATATATAAAATTGCTCAATATGAACCACAAGTCAGATCATATTATCAGCTCCTGAAATTGAGAAATATTCCTAAATCCCTGGATTTCATCTTCCATATTTGTACTGATAGAGCTATTGTGGACCATCGAAAATGTTCAAAAAGCTATAGCTGGGGATAATAAAAAAAATTAATATTTTAGCAAATGTTAATACACTTTATCTTCCTCCTCAACAAGAAATTTTAGCAGATGATCTGTTTCTAAATGTATACATATCCGATTCTGTCATATTACGTCACAGCTGAATAAAACTGCATCACACAGAGGATGAGTAATACATCTTGAGATGCGTAGACATCTGTGCAATGGGTCATAAATAAAATATTACGAAAACTTTATCAGAGGTAATAAAAATGAATGGAATCGTAAAATCAGCTTTTAATAAAAATTGGAATTTTATTTTTACAAGACTTCCGTAAATTTGCGAGTCCTACGTGATCAAATTCAGTTTAAAAATTAGAAGTTTTATTTGCCTAATATTGGTAATACCTTATTCCTACTAAAAACTATCCAGAATTCCCTAGAATTTTGTAAGGCACGTTCTTGAATGTTCACTTTTCGTAGTATTTTCAGAAATCTCTGGATTAGTTCAATCAATCTATACTATTGCTCGTTGTACTACGTCAAATAAGAGCTATTCCTATAACTTTTCGATGTACGTGACGGTTTTGACTAAATTATACAAAAAAACGAAGTTAGTTTATTTTATTTTATAATTTTGTTTGTAGAGTGTTGAAAAATGGTGTTCACAAAGGAACTGGACGATTTTATCTCAATGACACGTTAACCTTACAATTAACGACCAAACAGTTGTGGACTTTTATGCCCTCTAGATACCATGTTAACCTACAGAAGACCTGCCCTTTTAACAAAGTCCAGGAGCCTCGCAGTGGCAGGTTACGTGGATGGAGGTCTCTCCCTCTTCCCCACATCCCTTACACGTTGATGCTGCCTCTAGGCCCATCTTGTGTTGGTGTTTGTTGAGAGGACAGTGTCCTGTGGTTAGACCACAGACCTGTCCATAGTAGTTCGCCTTTGCTTCTTAGGGCCCAGGCAGGAACACTTTTGTTGTTCCCACTGGAGGACCCCCTCCAGTGGGTTTGATGCCACAGTTTCAGTACATTTTTAATTTCACTTCTTCCTGTTTTGTATGTTACAGGGAGCGTCGGTTCTGGGCCAGTTGCTGTTTACTACCTTATTTTACAAGGTTGTCAGCCGTTTCGTTACCTAACATGTTCGCATGTGCCGGTGCCGGCGCCCATATTACTTTTAAATTGTTTTTCCTCCCAAGTGCTTTTAGTCTGCGAGTACACTTAAGAACTATTCCTGAGCTTAAATTCCCGTTCAATTTTACCGATTTATGTACCCATTATTCCCTTATTATTTCCTTATTATAATTAAATTATTTAAAATAAAATACAACCAAAAAAATATCGTTCTAGAAATTAACAGCAATAAATAAACGGTTGTTCTTCTAAGGTCCTCAGGCGCCAGATTTTTTTAGGGAGTTTACTCTCCACGGTCGATCCCTCCGGTCTCTGGGATGTTCCAGGCAGCTTCAGTGAAGACACACATTCCAAGCGTTCTGTAATCTTGCAGGTTTCGGAGTTTTCCGGAGTCTTCTGGAATCTTGTCGGTTTCTTCAAAGTCCGTAGTCGGTAGGTTTACAAAAGTTTTAAACGCAAAGCGGTAAAACGGCGGGCCAGGAAAATTTACAAACTGCATAAAATCCAAAGCAGACGGAAATAATTCCATGCAGGAGAATAACAATTCAGCAATTTAAATTATTAAACAAACGTTTCTGGTTCGAACGATCGGACTTGGAAAATTACCGGGAGAACGTTACATGTATTTCTGGTAAAGACAACGGAACGGGCGGAAATAAATCAGAACAGGAACTAGACTGCACGGCAATAAACACAATACAGCTAGTGACGAAGACGGGACTGGTCCTGAGAAGGACGCACAAACTTACTTTCACGGCTACTGGTCACTACTGGTTTTCACTACTGGTTTCACTACTGTTTCCACTGGTATACGTTTCGGCTGGAGCGCTGGTTCGAAATAACTCGGATACCGAAGCGTAAATCTTTTATATAAGTCTTCTCGGACGGTTCGCAAGAGAAAATAACAGTGTCCTCTATTGAAACGTCGTAGACTCTGCAGACTCTGCGCGTGTTCCATTTTTGCCTACCCCTCGCGTCGCTCCTTTCCAGGCTGCCTCGCGTCGCTCCTTTCCTTGGCTAGGACTGGCTTCGGGGCCACTGCGCTTGACAAAAACCCGGTTTTTAGATCGTTACAGGTATAATTATTCCAAAGGTTTTAGAAACGGTATACGTCCTTTTACTAGTAGTATAGGGTCCCGATCGATTTCACCGAAGATGGTTGCATGTCCTGATCTTCCCTTAACCTCAGTTAAGTTAATTTTCATTCGATATGCTCCGCTTAGTGCCCCTGTCTTCACTACGAGGTGTAGCAGTGGCCGGTTCAGCAGGATTTCCATGGCAGCTGTCGATGTTGTCGACATTGCTCCAGTTATTCAAACATATGCTAAGTGTTGCAGCTTAGTAAGTTTTGTTCTGCACTTCTTGAGTAGCATTCTAGACCACCACACAAGGCTTGCACATGTTACAATGGGTACGACCATCATGGTGTGTGTCCAGTCTATTATTTTAGGGGTAAGGTCCCAAATTTTTTTATCGAATATTAGTCTGCAGGTCACAACGCCTTTGTAGCCCTACTGACTGTTCTTTCTACGTGTGGTTTGAAACTTAATTTTGCATTTAGGATGACCCCCAGATACTTAACTTCTTAACTACTTTTTTTAACGGTATGTTATATAGGTATAGCACATTCCACCCGTTCTATATTGTTTGCCTTGTAAATGGTACTAGAGAGTTGTGGGGTTCACGGGTAGCCCCCTATCCTGCATCATCTTTCCACAAGTCTCAGAGCCCCTTGCATCACCTCTGACACGGTGCCTCCTGGTTTCAATTTGCCCCTGGTCATAGTGGCTATATCATCAGCATAGCCTATGACCATGTATCCTGCATCCCAAGTCCCTGTAGGAGATCGACCACTACGAGGCACCACAGCAGAGGCGAAAGAATTCCCCCCTGTGGGTACCCACGCATAGCACCCCCCCCCCCACGGTTTCTGAATTAGTTATAGCGTAGATTTCTCTATGTGCAACCAGTCGACTTATCCACCTACACATTGTAGGATGTACCGCTCTGTTCTGCACGGCTTTCTTCATGAATCTGAGGGATCATGTCGTGCCGTGTCGGACCAGCTATAGCTTTTCTTAGCTATAATACAGGATCGGGGAGTACAGTGGGTATCGGTAGGTATAACATGCATCTCGGCCCAACCTAATACCCGCATCGCGCCCTCAATTGTCTACGGTAGACTAGGGAAACGTCTATATCGTTTTTTAACATAAACACAGCGAGGGCAGCTGATACCGCCTTGCAGTGGTGTAAGTTAACTTGCACCAGACGGGCCATTGCTTACCTTATGGACTCTAAGGTCGGTGGTTAACCTTGCCCATTTCGTCCCAGGAGGTTTGGTTCACGAACGCAATCAGTTGTTACCCATTTGGATCCTCTCTCGTATCAACAACCTTCCAGTTTTTGGTGCTTAATGCATTCTGCGTTTCAATGCTGGAGATTAATACTTCCGGCACCGGAATCCAAACCAGTGCTCTGATTGGGTTTGGAAGGTTCTTTGCCTCTATTACTGGAAGCATTGCCCCTTCCAAGGGTGCCTCTTCTTGCACCGACCAGTTCAGCCAGTCCAACGTGTGCTGGTCGACACAAGTGAAATGTGATCCCCTCTCTATGTCTGCAGTCTACAATCTTGGGGTGTACAGTACCACCCTTAGCCGCGTCTATTCTGGAGACGATCCAGGTTCTAATTCGCCCTAATTCCTCCTCGCTGAGTGGCCTGGCACGTTTTCTTTGATGATTGCCACCTTGAAGCCAGTTAGCGCGTGTTTGAAGCTTGTGACTCCCTTATGGGTTTCTTTCGGCTTCTTAGCCACCCTCTTATCCTCTTTGGAGGCTATCCTCAGACGAGTGTCGATTTAGCGTCCTAGTATTTGTTGGCGCTTTTGAGGTCATCGGCTGGGCTTTGTCCTGCGCCGACTCCCTCTGCGCCTTCAGCTTTCTGTGTTGCGCGTCAGAAGGTTCTTTGACAAGGTTGGTTCTAGAGGTTCCAGCCACGCTCCCAGATTGTCTCGAGTCCTTCGACGAGTCCTCAGCACTCTCCAGGTGGGGCTTTTCTGTTTTTAAACGTCTTATATGTAGAGTATCAAATACTCTACATCTACTTGATACCTTTCAAATATTGCGATGTAGATAACTACATAACTGGTTATTGCCAGTATACTTTTGAATTAATATATTGCTCGTTTCAGATCAATTTGCATAGTATATAATATGCAAATTGATTATTTGTATAAATAAACAAGAACTCGTAGAAATGCAACCAGAATGTTGTTGACATTGATTATTTATAGATTGTTATCGGTCGCTAATATAATAAATGGATTAGTTTAATAAGCCAATATTGATATTAACAATATTAATTTCAATACTGTATTTATGATACTCAAATATGATTTAGCGCGATGTGAAATTTGTAAAAAAAAATTGCGGAAAGAGGTGCAAAACTACCAAATAAATAAAAAGCCAAGCTTGCAGGCTCTTTCCAGTTTACTTATCTTTTAATGGTAACAATAGTTGTTTTAACACAAAGAAAATTATTTTTGCTGCGTAGGTTCCGACATCTCTCATTAATTTAATTACCCGTTTTTAGTTACATTCTTGCTTTCATAACATGTAATAGTATTAGCCATAAAGTTCTTTTGTTAGTTTTATGGATTCATACATCAAATGAATTCATTTTCATACCGCTATAAGTTCATTATATATAAAGAGACCATTTTGTGGAGGAGGCAGTTTTGTTTTACAGAACAATATGAACACGATCAAAACGTTGCTTAAAACTGGCGTTCTATGCCTCTTGGTGTCTACCTGCTTGAGTAGTACACGCAAAATGGACGAGGGTACAAAATCGGTATCATAAGTAAGTACATCAACTGATCATATTTTGCTTCAGGTGTCGAAAAAAACTCTGCAGGTTTACAAATGGTCGCCTTTCAACGTGATGCAGATCCTTTTGGAATTGATGAATTTGTAACCCATTTGATGCGCGATATTTTCACTGGGATGAAACACCGCAATACACAAGACATAACGCATCATTAACTTTTACCGGAAAATGGCTTGTCCCTTTTATCCTTTTATGTGTTAAAAATAAATAATTTGCATACAACAATTGTATTTCCAACCATTAAAAGAGCAGCTAGCTCTTTTATCGCTATCGTTTGAAGAATGGAAGATCAGTAGACCTGTGCAATGAAATTAAATATTACATAACTTTTCCTCCGCCTCGGTACGCCAACAAATCAGTTTTCAGGAGCAATAGACACTTTGGCAGTCCAGGTGTATAACAGCTTTGATGCAATAAAATGGCCATCTATACGTATATACAGTTTTGGAATTTTACATGTTTTTTATAAATGTTAGACTAGATTAATGAACTAAGATAATGGTGGTTTTGCTGTGTGACGGATTTAAGAGGATGTTTTTGACCGGAGGGCATCTTATTTAAGCAGAGGGCATTTTATTATGAAGCCACCATAGGTCACTTCCCTTGTTACACGTAAATACAAAGCAGATTAAGCATTTGAAATGAGATTTGAGTTGTCACCTCTTTTTAGAGGGGTTCACTCCCCCATATTATAGATCCTTAAGTAATAATTGGCATAACAATTAAATAAAACCAATAGTAGTAGACCAAACAGTCACCAGTGAGATCAGTCTGGCCTTGTTGCTTTCCTAAACACATTTTTAATGTGACTTTGATGCCCTGATCAAAAATGATCCCAATGCCGTTGGGCGCCTCCTCTGGGACAGGGGGTCCCCGTAAGTTTGCGTGTACTTCTAAAGGACATATAATTCTATACTTCCACTTCCGCTTTCCGTTGAGTAGACAGTCAAAGAAGTAAAGTAGAATCGAGTAGAAGTTTACAATTGACTTTTTGGGCAGCGCACAGATTACATTTCGATATTTTTCCAATCGGGTCTTGTACAGGGGGTTTAAGGCATTAGAAGCCCGAAGGACAGGTTCCTAGGCATATTACCCGAGGTCGGGGAATAGTTCAAAAGTTATGGTTCGAGCAGCTGGACGTTCAGCGCACTTGACGCTCTGACGAACGGAGTATTATTTCGTCGATATTTCCATAACAAGTGTTTTCAAAAATTCTTTTTTGAAAATTTGTTATTTTAAGTCATGAATGCGCTTTATAATGTAGCTTTGTAAAACCGTGTTTTGTTTCCTGTGTGAATTATTTTGAGATAGTCTTAAAGTAAAAGGGTCCGCGGCGAACCGCCGCGATTTTGCAATGAGCATGTAGAGGAAGTCATTGACTTTCATTGACTCTGTATTTACTGTACAGAGCGGTTTTAGTTTCGTCGCGCGCTGTCGAGAAATTTCGGCGCTCGGCCTGCTCCGCGTATTTGGGGATTAGGGCGGGCCAGGTATGAATAGAAGATTTATACCTGTTTAATATAACGCGCATTCTTTCACAGAATTATTGTGAGGTGTAATCCTTCATAAATTCATTATCTTAAATTTTACTTGTCATTTAAATTGAAATAATAACAACTGATTGCTTAGTGTTCGAAGTGTAATACATATAGTGCATGTTTTAAACATTGTTTTCATAATTTTAGGTCAGTATCCTTCGAATCTAGATTGGGCAAGTGGTACAAAACGAATAGTAGCGGCATGGGTAAAATTCTGGTAACTGAAGAATATACTTAAAGGCAATTACTTCATAAATACAAAGAGAAAGGTTTTTGATATGTGTGTAACCCCTGTAATAACCTGTGGTAACCAAACGTGGGCCTTAACAAAAAAACAACATCTAAAGATCAATACATGTCAACACAAAATGGAGCGAAGTCTTTTAGGACTTCGACTGAGCGACAGAGTGACCACCCAGGAAATTAGGGAAAAAAAACAAACATCGCCAGTATCACGAAGACTATTCTAACACTAAAATGGTCATGGAGAGGTCATATTGCAAGGAAAAAAAATGAGAGTGG
>JAWQRJ010001025.1:0-17303 GCA_033557515.1 Diorygopyx duplodentatus
AACATGGAATGCAATCGACAATCCATTGGACCAGAATCGACATTTCTTATCTCATATGAAAGAGGAGAAGCCGAAATAAAAAATGTACTAAAATATTGGTACAGAATATAGTGTAGAGAATCGGGACAGGAAATAGCCAAAGAGTTTCCTGGACAGTCCTCAGAATCAGCTACTGACTCTAAACTGAAGATGAGTAAACAGGATGTCAGCTTATGGACATAATTAAGCACAGGACAATGTCTCGTCAATAAAGATATGTAGGTGTGAAGTTAAACAACTTAACCAAGAACAATTCTGGACTTCTTTGAAAGTGCAGGTGAATGTAATAGTTAAAGGGCATAAGAAGCCAAGAGGTCGCAATACTGAGGAGCATCTACTTTCCTAGGTGCTCCTCATTTTTCTAAGGGTTCTGCATATTCTTCCAAATGTTTACGTCCTTAATAAAAGGTATTAACTAAATCAAATGAATCATATTAATTTTAGACTAGATTTGGCCACTTAACGACTTAATGACATCCTGCGTGATATGAATACTATATGTATACATATCTAAACGTGTGATGCAGGTGTGGCTGTCTTCTGTGTTCTGTTGTGGATTTTATTGTGTTACTGGAGGAAATTGGCTGTCTTTTTGTGTGTGAAATGATCGCACTTATATACTGTTATATACTGCTCCATACAAGGCTATTAATATAAGGTAGGATATACGCTTATCGGACTCATTAGAATAAATTTTCAGGAATTATAAAATCGATTTGCTGCGCCAGCCAGACGGTTCGCTTGAAACAGGTTTTCGTGTAACCACACCTGTGTCATTTAAACCCAGGCAGTGAATAACATATACCTCAACAATTTTGTTTTTTGCTTTTTCGCACTTTTACCTCTCGAGATAGATATATCTGATTTCTCATTAGAAGTCGATGGAGAGGTAGCTGATATATTTTTTCCGGTAGTGCACCTGATAATTTTGACAGTATAACGGTCGCCTTCGGGTAACTTTGAGAAATTCTTGTATGTATTGTCGCGAGTATTAAGTTCGATGGATATTAGTGCCAAATATGTAGCATTGACGGGCGACTTCATCGTTCTGTTTGGTATGAATGGTGCAAGGGCACATCAGCTTAGTGATTTTCTCAGGGAATTTGGCTTCTCAAATAACTTTACTCAGCGGACTAGATTAGCAAATTGCCTAGAAAACATATTTGTTAATTTTAAGTCGAACGAAATTGTCGAAACTATTAAGCATGAATGTAGCCCCGAAAACTAGGAAACCAACAACAAAAAGGGGTCTGAATGCTCTATGCCTACTGGTAGATGAAGCTAATTTTTCCTTTATTAACAATTCGCAAATATAAATTCAATATACATGTATATTAGCTGTACATGTATAGCTGCGTTCCTTGTTGAAGTGTTGGCAAATGCGTTTCCCGATCGGTCAATACACATCAGTAATAATAATAATAATATCTAAAGATATCTTGATTCAGCAATCACTTTAAAGGACTGCGAACAAATTTGGAGAAAATTTGGCGTTTGCGCACAATTCGGATGTGCCCATCCGAAATGAACACTGGAGTTTATAAACATAATGGTGGATGCGATGCATTTGGCGTTTCCAGTTCGTCAACTTACTTCTAACGGCACCATTTCAACAAAAATTCCATGGTTTATAAGTGAATTAAAAAAATGAAGATGAAATGTTGGACGAGGCTTACGGGGTGACTAAGAATCCTATATATTATATATTCTTCTGGTTGTTCGTAATTTCAAAAACCAACAGTACCGGCATGCGATATGTAACGCTAAGAAAGAAGCTAACAACCGTTACAAATATGATCATGCAAAAATACCTGAAGATATTTGGAAGATAGTAAATAAATAGTAATAGAAAAGTAACTTCTAGTCATAATTGTGCTATGAATATTGATGCGACTAATTTTAATCGATTAGGCCTACTCAGGGTCTAATTAGATGTATGTCAGACAAAATTAGAATTACGCAGTCACCTGCACAGTATTTTAAATTCAGCAAAGTATTAGAGGTTGCTGTAAGGGAAGCAATCCGAATATCCAGTAAATTTAGACCAAAAAAGGCTTCTGCCTTTTGGAGAAGTTTTTTTCTCTTTCTTCTTTTATGTTTTTTGGTGTGCTGAAAACGAATTTCAACTTTGCCACATCGTATCTGGTTTGCTTGAAAAGTTATAAGTGAAAGCCCATGAAAAAATCGTTTTTTTGGGTGTTCCCTTGTGTTTGGTAGACGGTTAAGTTTTTTGGAAAAAAAGATTACACCAAAGTAATAACTCGATGGATTTTTCTTTCTTTCATATAAAGAGAAAGTTATGCATTCTGTACAAAATTTCAATGGTGAGATTTTGACGTATCCGGACGAATTATGGTATTCTAAGACTAAAGGTACCATTTTTGGTACCAAATGGCCATTGGTCTGTCCGTTTGTCCGGTAGGTAAACAGTTTGTGGTCCACCCTTCTACCATTACTAGTCATTTTAGGTAAAAAACTTTCAAATAAAAGTTACATGGTTTCATCCCATTTCTTCAAGACGCTATGCTACTTCAAATTTTTAATCGGAACACCCTGTATATTATTACATTTTTGGGTTCGTTATGGAATTAATGGTCTATTTTATTAAACATACATATGTCGAAAGTCGCACCGTTTACTTGGTGAACTCTGGAGAAGATTTGGAAAATCGAGTTCGACGAGCTTTTGATGCATTAGATCCGATTCAAATTCGAAATACAACTATGAATGCAGTCCAATCAAGAATTCTGATTTGGTTAGAAAATTAAATAAACACTACAATGTTAGAAAGATCCATAATTAACCAGGTCTTTGCATATTTAATAGGGCGAAAATGTTATTTTCTGGTTAGAATAAACGGAACCAAAAAAGCAAATTCTCATATATCTGTTTTCAGTTATATCAGTCCAATCAAGAATTCTGATTTGTTTAGAAAGAAATGGAAAACATTTTCTTTAGTAATTTACGTCTTAGATTACCATAACTATATTGTGGTATTAGTTTTTCACCCTAAATATTAAATCAACCAACCTAAGTTACATAAACGCCAAAATTGATAACTAATTGGTAGGCAACTCAATTTACAACAAATGAATGTATTGCCAAAGGATCGCTTTTACAGCAAGAGCTCGAAAAACCTTCAATAATCGGAAAATGATATATTTTAGGTATGGGGAAACCCAATACCGTTTAACGAGGATTTTAATTCTACATTCGACAAGATAAAAATATATGGGTGGTGCCATTTTAAAAAAATCACTTTATTTAAAGATTTCCTTCAAAATTCAATTTTGTAAAGAACGTACGTAAGAATGTCCTGCCGGGTATATTTCTGAAAAGTTCAATGTCTGAACTAATCCTCAATGAATTATGAACGTTATCTCATAAGTTTATTTATGAAAATTCGATTTTTCAAGATGGTGCTGCGGTTACATAATTTTTGCGAAAAATTAAATGAAGATTAAGAAAAAATTGGGATCATTCCATTTAAATTAAGAAAGCTGTTGTCAACTTCCGGTATAACCGGAACCGCCAGCTTTATTGGAAATATTTTTATCTTTTACTCGTAGTTCCCTTCCTACCAAATTCTAATTCAAATTTTCAGACTTCTAGCTTTATCCGTTCCCCATATATTTCTAATGGACGGTCTACGGTAGACAGCCCGTATATCAACGATTTGCCCGATAGTTTGAGTTTAGGGGATACGACCATGCACGCAGATAATACCACTCTATTGCACATAACGAAATGTTACACGCTGCCAAAGAGTGGTTGTCTCGTAACCTCTTAATTGTTGAATGAATCGAAAACCTCAAAACTTACATTCACACTAACACAAAATAACAATCCTCGACTAAGCACTACATTTCCGGGATATGTGTTGATACCGAATTGACATCTGCATCCTCCATACTCCACCGTCTATCTGATTTGGTCTCCGTTGACACACACACACACTGCCATATGCCATATATTTTGCATTATTCCACAGGGGTTATTCTGTGGTGCTAAATCAATTGTTCAATATTCAGAGCCGTTTGAGTGCTAGGTGGGCTCGAGAACCGTGACGACTGCCTTTTACCCGTTTAAGAATTATGACTCTGACTGCCCTCACTTGAATGTTACTTAATAATTATACACAAATATTTATTATATAATGTATTAATGTGGCAAGTGTCCTACGGCGTTAGCACATAAATATATATTCTAATGTATACTGTATAAATTCAACCATAAAATACCAGCAAAGAATAAACCATAGGACATATAAGTCCTAAAACCCATATCACAAGTTACACAAACACAAAAAGATTATATCGCCTAATTCCTATAACACAGCTAACTTTCTAATTAAAACGTCATATTCTTTTTGTAATTTTGGCGAGGAACAATATATATATATATATGCCATAAAAACTAGTCGCGAAAGAAGGTATTTTATTATACGTCCGTAAAACTGACGCGCATACTTTACCAGGGAACTATAAAAGTAAGCTTCTTCCGCAGGAGTACAGACATTCCCGGATGAGCTGGTGCACTAGTTCGCATTTCCATAAAGCAATAATCCGGTCACTACTTGGAAAGTCGCTTACATGCCACACAGTACAGAATAAAACCATCATATTTACTCTAGAGTGAGATCTTTAAAGTGATTCTAACTGTAGATGGACTAAATATACATTACAATGTTAGAAGGATCCATAATTAACAAGGTTTTTGCATATTTAATTGGGCTAAAATGTTATTTTCTGGTTAGAATAAACAGAACCAAAAAAGCAAATTGTAATATATCAGTTTTCTAAAAACGTATGGCCAGAGTGATACCATCATTACTTAAAATTATGTAATAAGTTGCGTAACGCTAGTTACGCAACTTATTGCTACATTTAGCGCGAAATCATCATGCTACAGTGGAAACGCGTTGGACTTGATTGTATAATTGAGCAATTTGTTCACTTACTGCTAATGGACGCAAGTCAATGACAATTTATTAGTAAACTTTGCATAATTTTGCATCGGGAACTCTAAATTCAGTCTTTAGGCCACCGGAATTTTCATTTAAAAATGGTTAGGTTTATCAATAAACAAATATTAATACGTGTTTTTCAGGTTTAGGCATTCAATTTTACTGTACCCGCTTCTATTTACGCATACTAAATCGCCCAGCGTGGGATGTTTGTAATCGTATTCGCACGCGTCACTGACACTTAGAGCTATTATAATCCGATTAAAAATAGTTGGAGATAAAGTTATTTCAATCTACTGGCTGGCGCCATTCGCACGCTTGCTCAATTGCGATCAATTCTATGCAAATTCGACACTATCAACGTTTACTACTTGTTTAGCTATTGTAGCACTGTGGTGAATCCGATGTTGCCATAAAGTCCGGTTGCAATGTTTACAGAATACGCAATTGTTATCAATGTGTATTGATAAATCAGATACATTGTGCTGATTTAATTTAATAATACCACTGTATACTACCACTTGGTTATATTTCTGAAACTTTAAAGTTTCAGAAGACAAAACTATATATATATATAAGACAAAACTAATTTCTGGGGGCCATCTTTAACTTGCCACGGCTTGCTTAAGTAGAAATCTATACTACTTTGGAAAATTTATATATTAATTCTGTAAAATGGATCCATTGTTAATCAGATTGGTCAACAATGGATCCAATATCCAGACAATATCCAGACAAAGAATAAATGAAGACAAACAAAACATAAACTCAGCGTTCGGGGGGCATTCTCTGAGCTATAACCATAGTTTTAGCTCCAATAAAAACAATAAAATTATTCATTACAAAAATAAGGGGCACCTACTAGAACTTTCAGGAGGCTGTGAAAATAGATAAGACCATAAATAGAAGACAAAAATAGATTGCTTAAATGGGCAAATCAATCCCACCAACATACCAATCTACATATCTTTAAAGAAACTGTTTCAACTGTAACAAATAAACCCCATGATTTTCAAAACAGTTTTTATATACAGGGTGTCCGGTAGGTAGATGTAGATATTTTAAGGAACGTTAAGGGGGTTCGTTAGGAGTATTCTTACTCACTTATTTTTATTGGTTTATTACACAAATACTTACAATTAGATTATTCTCTACCTAATCGCCCCGATCTATTTTAGAAATAACTTCTAAACGGTGCGACTTAGGACATATGAATATTTAATAAAATAGACCATAAATTCCATAACGAACCCAAAAATGTAATAATATACAGGGTGTTATATTTAAAAAAACACACAACGTCTCTGAAACCATGACACTTTGCACATAAGCATATGTGGTCCAGAATACTCCTAACGAACCCCCTTAACGTTCCTTAAAATATCTACATCTACCTACCGGACACCCTGTATATAGACCACCGCAATAACAACACTATCTAGCAGTTATCAGCAACATAGAAATAACTCACTTCAATATAAAGAACCAATTTGACATAACCCACAAATCTCGTGATAAACCACATCTAGAATATCAAAATGAATAAAAATCCAGGTAACGATTAGCATATATTAAAGATATGTAATAATCCAATTTCCAAGCATATCCTCCGATCCAGTCCCTTTAATCACAGAACGTAGCATTAAAGAAAGAATTTTTTTATACACAATGTTAATTTTGATATTTATACTTATATTATTGTAGCACTCCTGAATAAAAATTTTCAAAGAACTAACCAGAAGTGTACACATTTAAAACAGCTTATTATATATTAATATTATAAAATTATATGTAATATAATATGAACTTATCATATAAGTTTATATCAATATCAACTTATATATAAATTGCTGCATTCATTGTATAACACACAATGAGCGTTTGTTTATGAAATGTTTTTTATATAAGCGATATATAAAAAACTCTTCTTCTGCTAATAATGAATGAAATTCTGTAATTTATTGTAATATTATTACATATTTTTCAATTTTGTTTTCAACTCTCCTCAAACTTAATTATAATTCTCTAACACCTGTCCTCAAAGTTCGCAGCAAAAATACGCTTACGCTTATTAAGTGACATTGCTAAATGCAGCATACATGTTTCCCAGATCAATTTGCATCCAATTACACCCTAATTATTTTGTTACTTTATTATTCCATACAATGGACCTCAAAGGAAAATTTAATGTTTGCGTATTTGCTTCATTAATACTCAATCTGTTTCATGTTCTCAATTTGTCCAATTTGCAACATCGACCGCTCGATAAAACGATCTAAATTGTGTATTATATCAGGTACATTGAGTGTTAATAATTAGATTGGAAAACCGGCGTATGCACGCAGATAAGTCGTTTAAGAATTAACACGGGAGAAATATTCAATTCTATGTTATGCCATGCCTATTATTCTGTGATATTTTTGATTGTGTACAGTGTCCACTTTTTTTTCAAATTTAGACGTTAATGTAACAAGCTTATTTGGCGATTTGTCACATAATCATCCTTCAATCATGAGATTTTGAATCATTTTTACTAGTTTATAAATTCATATGTTTGTAATAATTCCGTATCCCCATATTTTGAATTCGTCTGCTCATTAGAATGGAAACACGTCTATCCTTTTTCATTGTAACGATTGTTTTCTGCCAATGTGTTTACATTTAGTTGTATTAAAGTTACTAATATTATTACCTGATTTTGTCCCTGATGCCATTCACATTATTTTCTTCTTTTAATTTAAAAATTAAACCCTTTTCTTCTTCCTTTTCGGTCTAGTCCTGAATAAATTTAAAAATTAAACGAAAACCGTATTACCTTTCTTCTTATCAAAACAATCATCATTTCCTCATAAATTGCGAGTTAGAAAGAATATTGAATATTATGTTCTTATTATTAATATTAATAGATTATAATATTGGAAAGTAAGAATATTTGATTTTGAACGAAATTACAATAAATGCCTTTTTTTGGAAATGGTGCATATAACTGCCACACCTAATTGTTTAAATAAAAAGTCTGACACAGCCGGTTTAAATTCGATACATACACTCCTGTTAAAGTTGGATTCATAGCTTTCATTGTTTTTGTTGTTTATTTATAATTTGACGTTTATCAAAGATTAGGTTTTTAAATTTCGTAACATTTTGAAGAACGTGATTTGTAATTTTGTAGTTTTATCATTGTAACCAAGATTAAAATAGTAAATGAGTGTAACTTAGCTCCTATGGTGTATAACGATGCGCTAACCTTAGAAAACATTGATTACTCGATTTTTCTGCAAGTAAACTTGTTTTAATAATCTAATTTTAAGTGACCGTTCTAATTTGTCGATTTTTCGAATGTACAGATTCGTGATGGCGGCAATAAAAGGTGCCGAAAGCTCGAGCAGAAAAGAAACGAGTTAGAACTTTCTTTACCATGTGACTGCACAACCCAATATAAATTTAATTTTTTTTAAATTTATATTGGGTTGTTCAGTTAATAATAACTTTGCAATATCCTAAAATTCTAGATCTGATACGTTCAGCCCTGCCATCTTCTCAATTATCTAATCGTCAGCATCTGGCTTTAAAGCCCTGTTGCATAAAGCGTTGTTAATTTCGTGATCAAGTTAACAATGAGTTTAACCAATCAGCTTAGAGCATTTCTAATTTTCAGATTTAAATTCTCCAATCAGATTTTAACGACGTTCTTAACTTGACGACGTACTTAACAATGCTCTATGCAAACGGACCTACGAATACTTTAAGTAGTCCTGCAAAAGATGATATCCATTCTCCTCCGTCTTCGAAGAAGGACGGGCCACAGCAACACACTAGAATAAAACAACATTAATCGTAAATTATTTTTTAACGCTTTAGTCAAATTTTGTGTCAAATTATATTCTTACATCGAATCGAAAAGAAAGTCAAAACAACATTATTCGGCTATTTTACACCGAAAATTAATTCTAGAAGGTAATTTTACGTACATTTATCTAAAAATTAAACTGCGCTAACTGTTAGAAAAGATTAACGTTTCTGACAGTTAGCACAGCTTAATTTTTAGATAAATGTGCGTATAATTACCTACCAGAATTAATTTTCAGTGTAAAATAGCCGAATAAGATTCGAGGAAGTTACGTAGTTTGTTTACAGCAATCATAAATGCGTTCGCACGCAAATTAGTACCAACCTAAGATAAACTTACGACTTATTTGTATAAATTCAACATGCAAAAATAAACATAAATGCTTCATGCATCACCAATTAATCAAAATGAAACAGCGGTTTATTTTTTATTCGTTTATTTTCATTAATTAGTTAAACTATTGAAAAATTGTGCTTTAAAATGAAAAGTGGTGCGCTCAATCTCATATAACATATTTGATGATTTATTATGTGATTTATTAAACAGAATAAAAATAAAGTGGAAATAATTACAGAAGAATAACCACGCAGAATGCAAAATGTTGTTCACAAAGCCACAAATTCCAACTCCTTCAGATGGTTAAATCACAAATTATATTTGACTAATTATCTCGCACTAGGCATGTGCACATAAAAATTAACATTTGTTGGCAACTAATCACAAATTTACTCTGAAAATAAAACTATGGTCTACTAGCAGGAAGTCCACATGCATCGAAATATATCCATAACTCTTTTTGGGAAAAAACTATTACGTATGTCTACTGTTTGAAAATAGTTTACTATATATTTGAAATGGTTTCAAAATGTTTGAATAAATTTCGTTAATTACTGTAGTAAAACATTTGCGAATTATGTATTTTTGATATGGTATTAAAGGGTGATGGTATTAAAGATATTAAATAATAATATTTGCATATTTTGGAGATGCAAATATTATTATTCAATATTAGATTGTCCCAAAAGTTCCTTAACATCCTGTTTTTTGTATCTATAACATAGCAGCAGCCTTCATCGTTAATTGCTGCGTTATAGACAAAAAAAACAGGTTTTCGCAGGTGTTAAGGAACTTTTGGGACCACCTAATAAAAAATGAAGTTATGTAGAATTTTATAGCGCCTACCTGATTTTCACATAATAACTTTTTTACGTAAATTCTTGAGATTATTTGATTCCAATTAATGATCCAATTAATCCCAATTAATTCCAACTAATGATAATTTCATTCTAATTGTAAATAATATTAAAGATGGTACTCATTGATTTGTATAGCAACCATGCACTTGTCGATCTATTTTTTGAATACTGAATCAGCATTTGGAATAACGGGGTACACAGGGTATCACAAAATGACTAGTCAAACTTTTAACCATGGTGCAAAAATAAGCCGATTCGTGCAATAAATCATTGTCCGAAATCCGACATCTTTGAAATAATATCCTTCAATTTTATTTCACAAAACATTATTGGTGAAATAACTTCTCAACGAACAATGTTTGGCAATGAATCGTTAGTTTATCATTTGTACATACTGTGAAAATTTTACATGATTCGGTTACTAGGAATTCTTTCTAGGATAGTCTTCTTGAAGGTTTATCAATCAACATTTGAAGGTTTCGAATTTCAATCAGACTCTGCAAATTAAAGAACTTTCGAACAATTTTATTTTTTTAAAAAACATCGATTTATAAATTACATCCGATATGGCTTTGAAACATGTTTGAACTATATTAATACATATTTTTAAGTTTTTCTGGTGACTGTTTTGTTTTCTGATAAATCAACGTGTATTCTTTATGAGCATATCAGATGCTAAAATTGTAAATGAAAATGCAAAGGATATAGACGACCGAAACAGAAATACACAAAAAATAAACGCCAGCATGAAAAACGAAGTCTAAAAGGATTCTATTGTTTGTTGAAGAATAGATTTCAGTTAGAGAGGGGGAGAGTAGTTTTTACAAGCAAATCCTGCAGACATAGCCCTTTTCATCTGGCTAGTATTTGCATCGAAATTGGAATCGTATTTCATTTTTCTGTGTGCGTGATTGATGTAATGTTGTTTTGAATTTGTATGAGAAATGCAAACGTGTTTGTAGGAAACATTTCTGGGATTACAACTCTTTTCACGATTGCGAAATGATTCTAACATATTTTTGTTCTTTTATTACTATAAATAAAATATTTACGCTTTATGTGCATCTAGTACATTACTTAATTCTGGAGTTATTAGAGTACAAACTTTCAAACCATACAAGCTTTAGGAAGGTTAAAGTAGCATGTAATAATAATTCTTGGTAATTTTAATTAGGTGTGGGTAAAAGGAGAAGTAGTTAGATTAGCTGTATTTTTAACGTTTCTACGATCTGCGTAGTAATTTTGTTCATGCAGTTCTTTGAACTGTTAAACTTGATCTATCACGACAGGCCCCATACGAATGTGGCTTATTTATCAAAACGTAGCCGACGCCATGCGACGCTGCAAACTAATACAATGCGGGTCCTAAAAAAAACTGGTAATTTATCAACGTCCCGCTGCAATTTTTTATTGGTCATTCATCAAGGGATAATCCGGATCTGTCCGCAGTCGTGTAGGCACTAATTCATCGCACCTTCACCTTCCATGTTGACCACGGCACACCCGGATATTGCCGCTACTACTGCTATTGCTCAACTTGGAAACTGTTATGCAGAGCGGCGCCGCCGCGTCAAATAGGTCAGGGCATTACGAGTTGACATATTAAAAGTTTCTGGAAAGTCGACGTATAGGACACCGGCATTGTTTCCGACCGTTCCGGAGGCTTTAACCAAAGCCCCCTTTTTTAATCAATGTTTATGAAAGTTCGCCGCTGCCATTATGCCCGGAATAACGTGTACAAATGTTGACATGAAGCGTGTACGCCGCGACACGGCATCATTAATCTTCTACGAGCGGACTATGGCACGGCTTATGTCCCGCACGGCTTGCCTCCTTTATGACCTATCAAGGTCGAGAGCTGCCGGGGACCGTCGAACATAATAGGTCGGGATGTTTGCATGAAGTGGACTCTTTGAGACGGGCAGACAATACAAACTGACTGTGGAACTAGTTTGCTTGTTGGAAGTTTTGCTTGTTTCTTTTAACGGTGTTGCGTACCAACTGGGGGTAAAAGTAAGGGTCCGTGCTAAGGATTACTTTCCATAAAATATGCAAGATCAATCACACATAAGATGAATGTCAAGCTTAGTTCTAGAAAAAGTAATACAAAAGTACGAATTGCTAGTCCGTAATTAAATGACTTCAGACAGATAGCCTTTCCACTATATTCGGATATCCGGCGACACCTGTCATGTTTGTTTTGGCCATAAATGGTGTAAAAATAACCTTTTAACCATGGTGTAAAGAAGTTCGATAGTTAAGGAACTATCGGACCACGATTTTGATGGGCGTGCTCACTTCTGTAAGACACTCATGAAGGACCGTAATGAAAATCCGAACTTCGGGAAGAATTTTTCTTATGAAACAACATTTCGTTTGAGCGGTATGGTAAACACGCCTAACTGTTGTTACTGGATAAACGAAAATCTGCACAGGACGATAGAAGGTCCTACCCAGGGCCCACAAAAGGTTAATGGGACTTTAGCAGGACTCTTAGTATGCCATTGTATTAGATCATTTCTTCGCACCCGGCCTCGGAATACCTGATTTAGAAAACCCTCTACCGACCAACCATTGTGGGCAGTAAGATGGAGATCTCACCAAATCATCATCAGTCCCTGATTAATAGGAATGTTTTCTAAATATTCTTCCACACGATCTTGTAAAGTACTTAAGTACAGAGCACCAGTGAGACATGGTGTGGATTGACTGAAGCCCAGTGAAGAGCGTTTCTTCTTTTGAAAATACCTGCCGTGGAAAAAGAGGATTCGTCTGTCCAGCAGGAAGTCTGCCAATAAATTGTGGTTGTCGTTGAACCTGCTTAACATTAACTCACAGAACCGCAATATGGTCAATTTATCATTTTCAGTTAATTTCTGGAGGGCCAAAATATGATACAGCTTTTACTTGCTCTTATGCAACACCCTCATAACTATAATTACACATTCTTTGGGGTAAATTGAAGAAAAAAATGTAGAATTTATATTTGCAATAATATACACGATGTTCCAGTTAAAAAATATATGACAGTATATAAAGCTGCGAAAAAACTGGAATAAAATCGTCTTTCCATTTTTTGAATCGATCAGAACACCGGGTGTCAAAAGTTGTGGGAGATGAAAATATGAAGTTATATTCACCCAATAGATTTTGCAGCATTTTTGTGGATTGCCTTCGTATTACCATTCAGAATATTTGTGGGTTCGTATTAATTCTTTTAGACCAGTTGTGGAGGTGCTATGTTATTGACTACGGTTTAAAGAAGCACTTCTATGTGTGTTTTGTGTTTAAGCGACGAAGTTATAGTAGGTTCTGGGTGATTTTGAGTGAACATCAATCTGTTCGATTTTGAAAATAATACTATAGTAAAATTTAATGAAACAATAAACGTGTAAACTGTTCCACCTACAGTAGAATTTAATTCGTTACTCCTCACTGATTTCTCTATTCTTAACAACAGCCTTAAATGTCGTCTGTGTCTGATCATAATTTCATCGATTCTGTCATTGATATAGATACGCCTACAAGAGTTCTAGTATTTCAAACCATCTATAAAAAAATCATATTTTAGTTTTTTGAACAACATAAATTCTACACATGTTCTTGAACTATTTGTACATTTATGCAAAGCATTAAGTGCAAAATGCAGCATGGACAACATGTAAGGTTTACCTTATGTGCACATTTGAACTAATAGTATTTTAAATATATAGAGATTTCTCCGAAACTTCTATGATATACATTGAAAAAAGAAAAAAATTTCTGTATTAAAAATAATTTTACCAATATGAATAACTTATGTGGCTATGAAAGAAACTCACAGAAATTTGAGAACTGTTCACAAAATTAAAAAGGCAATAAAGGCATTAATTGTTAATGTGTCATCTATTTTGAGTCAATTGACATGTGTCGTCAAGTTGGGAACATTGATACCAAATGTAGATCTATTTATCGTCACTACAGATATAAAAGTATACAAGCATATAAATGTCGCTTGAAAAGTGTACAGTTTTGAGGTGAATTAGAAAAACTGCCACCAGAGGCGCTCGTGAAATTGGAGGCCGCTTTAATACGTGCTCTTATGGACCTATTTCGAAAATGTATCTTCTTCTTCTCCTAGAAACGGTATTTTATATAAATTTCCACTTAAATGCAAACCCAAGGTGGTCATAAATTATAATTATAGTAAGGTAATTATACTAGGTAAGTTCTTTTTCGAGCCTTGCTGCAACATCATGAACAACTGAAGAATAATTCAAGTGGTATCCTATAAAATGTAAAGATTAAGCATAAGAGTGCCCGGATCTTTATTGTTTTAAAAATGGCAAATATTTAAATATAATATTTAACAAAAAAGGTGGAAACCCTATTTAAGAATATTTATTAAAAACGCTATATATTTTTTAACCACAATTTTTTAATACACAAAAGGCTAGAAATGATACAATTTACAATTAATTCAGTTTATATTAGTATCATTTGTTTACACTACATATAAATGTTTTTTTAAACGATGGAAAGTAAAACTTCGTCGATTATCTCGAAACCAAGCTTTATACTGGGAGAAGCTTCTTTCTACATCACATGAAGTAAGTGGAGGATGTTTACATTTTGAAATGTCTGAAGGGCTCAAAGCGTTTATATACTTCATTATAGACTTCAAAATCTCCATTTTCTTCTTCTTTTTCTTCAAAAAGCTTGTTTTTGATACGTAGTAAAATTTTATGGATTGCATTTTTGTTTAACACTGTAATTTTGTAATTGATACTGTAATTAGTCATTTCTTTTCGAGATTCCGTTAACAGTGCGGCTTCTATAGTATTTGTGTTCGCAGGTTTACAACTGCAGGCAGGCAGCGATTCTCAACATTTTATTAAGGAATTGTATTTCCATTGTTTAGATTAAATCAAAATGAATTTGTTTATTTTTCTCAAAAAAATATTTCTTTATCCTCAAAAATCGCAAAATATTTATTCAAATACGAAAATATTTATTTAAATAAAGATCCGGGTTCTAATCATAAGTAATGACTGCTACGGCGGTGAGAACTTGAAATTCTAATCTAATAACAAATTGTAATAATTAATGTTTGCTTATTTTTAGTTCTAGTACTTACGAAATGAATTTTTTTTTCAATATTTTTATAAGAGGAATGTGCGAATGGGCGATGTTTAAGCTTAGCCTTGTACTTATAACTGTTTATATTAAAATTAATTTCAGGGTAAATAATGTTGTGTTTATTTACCTGCATGAGTTCTTAATAGCAGATAACCTTGACTGAAAGAACAGATCAACCGGTATGATGAGCTTAATTATGAATATTAAAACATGGATGGACAAGTTTATCATACATTTTGAATAAAAATACACATGTAAACAAACAAGTGTTACAGATTGAAAAATAAGAGAACAGTGGAATAGGAAACGCAAAATATAATATTTCTTATGTTTATAATACATAAGATCTACACTTTGACAATTTAGGAGTCCTGTGCTTAAATTCCATAGTGACAATTATGGATCCCTTTACTAAAGGATAGCTATCAGAGCAGTAAAAAAGTACCGGTTTTAGATGAGTCATACAAACTGCCACCAGAGGAGCTGATAAAAATGGAGGCCGACTTTAACACGTGCTTTTATGGACTATCTTCGAAAACATCTCTCTTACATAAATTTCGATGCTCACAATAAAATTCGATGCTCACCATCTTGGAGACGGCAAGAGCTATAGACTCGGTTAAATGAAACAATATGGAGGTGTTTATCTATGCTGTTTAGACCTTCTTTTGTTTTTCCAAAAAAATGCATCGTCTACTAGATATCCTGAAAAAACTGAATATCAATATTTTCCATATTATTTATCGTATCAAAAAATTTCGATGGAAAAAGATGTAGATATAAAAACATACTGTAGGAGCGATAATCAAAATATTTTTTACCTTGCAGCGAGATGTGACCCAAAGTTGTTTTTTTTTAATTGAAACCATAGTTGATTTGGACATTATTAAATTACTTGATTTTTCCCCCTTCCAACGATATAAGATTCGAGGTATTTATCTTTCCTAGTCTAGGAGATATGAAGAAAAATCATATTCCACACAGATATCCATGATTAAGAATTATGTTTTGTTTTGAAAACAAAAGACTGCATATCTCGTATTTATTATATTTTGTGCTTTAGTAGATATAAAGAAAACAGATTTTCTGAAAAAACAGTTCTGCTCAAATTTAGTACGACAATAAATTGCAAAAAAAGGAAACATGGAAGCAATGAACATGGTAACAATGAAGATGGAAGCAATAAACATGGTAAAAATAAACACGATAACAATAAACATAAATCTTCCTACAAAAGATTTTTTTACAATTCATTAATTGACGAACACTAAAGGAGTTAAAACCCTGTCTGACACTTTGTTGCAAATCATTAATACTGTTATAACTCATTCGGTATACCACATTTTTTAAATGGTCCCACAGTAAAAAGTCTAGTGGGGACAAATCCGGAGATCTCGCTGGCCATCGTGTGGGGCCGTTCGTTGTAATTCACCGATTTCCATATCTTGTTTGCTAAATATTCAGCAACACTTCTTCAATTATGTGCCGGGGCGCCGTCCTGCTGAAAGATAGATCTCTCCTCTTGAATTGGTAGATCATCAAACGCATCTTCAATTTCCTGTTGCAGCAGTTCGAGATATCTGTTTGATTGAAATTCAAATCGTTCCTGAAAACGTGACTGTCAAACTATTTTCAGATTTTCATTGTTCCAATAATGGTAATTATTCCGATTGTAAATGCCGCTGTTTGTAAATCTACTTTCATCACTCCAAAGAATTTTATTAAGAAAAGACAAATCATTTGCAATTTGATCGAGCCTTTCTTTTTTATAATCAGTTTCCTTCATTTCTTGGCATATCATTGGTTTATAGGGGTGAAATTTATTTTTCTTTAAAATGCGATGCACGGTGCTCCTTGCCATACCGCGGCTCAGTGGAGATTTTTCTTACTGTGGTGGTATGCTCAATATTAACCACGGCTAGCACACCTATTTGGGCATCTTCATTTTTTTTTGTATGTTCCAGAACGGACTGCAGTAAAGCACCCACCTTCTCGTAGATTTTGCTCGAGTATAAATTTAAATATTCACTTACTGCCGCAGTTGAATTTCGATTGCACCTTACGTAGGTAACAAACATATCCGTTTTTTCATAGTTTGAAAACGCCATTATCAATGAAGAATATGAATAATTGA
>JAWQRJ010001026.1:0-17302 GCA_033557515.1 Diorygopyx duplodentatus
CTTCCCTTCCTCCCCCAATATACATATCTTCCCTTTACCTCTCTTCATCTCTTCCCCACTACCTGGTGTTTCTCCTCTGATTTCCGCATCTAAACCTGGCTATTCTTTTGCATCATTTATATCTATTATATTTTATATTTTCCTTTATACTCCGGTAGCCTCTGTGTTATAATGTATTGGTACTGGGTATTGTACCTACTCTTTTTTATGCCCGGTTTTTGTTCTTGTCTTTGAACGTCCCGATCTCTGCTTACCACCTCTTTCCACAACAACCATCCACCCTGTCTAAGCTTTTCCACATCTTCTCTTGCAAACTTATTCCTCTGTAGTTTCCTATCTTTTCCCTATCTCCTTTCTTATGTATAGAACAAATCACTCCCGATCTCCACTGCTTTGGAAAACATCACCTCACCATGTCCTACTTATTATTTCAACCAGTCTGCCTTTTACTTCCTTTGTTCCGTAGATCCAAGCTTCGTTCTGCACCCCGCCCTCACCCGCTCCCTTTCTTCTCTGCAGTTTCCGTATTACGCCTTGGTTTTCCTCCCCTTTTACTTCACTTCCCTGTCCCATTTTTGTTTTCACCGAGTCCTCCCTCACTTCTCTCTGTTCCTCACCCCCAACACTCTCATAAAATACCTTCTCCACTAATTCAATGATACGTTATTACTTACGCTTTTCCTTCCCCTTTTGTTTTTACTCAGATATTGCCATGCTTCTTTCTCAGTTTTTATTGCTCATCTTTCTTCTTCCTCTACTCGTGTATCTCTTCCTTCTTTGATTTGCAAGTATTCTTATAACATTTCGGTACCGTTTTGTAGCCCTCCTTTGAGTATTTTCCCATCCTTCATTTTCTTATCTGCCTTGTTGCTTTCCTGTTTGCCTCTTTTCTTGTTAGCTCCTGCATTCCTTTATCAACCTTATATTCCTTCCATTCAATTCCCTTTAGTCTTACCATATACCTTCTTCTACTTTCGTTTGTTGTCAAACCACTCTTATTATTTTCTTTTGGTACTCTTTGAACCTCTTCACTCGTTCCCACGCTTCTTAGCTCACAATCACATAATCGATCACGGATTCTCCTGTATGTCCTATGTAAGTATATTCTCCCTCTCCATCTTCCTCCTTGTTTCCATTCATAACTTCCCATCATCTTTCTTCCATCATTTCCAGCAGCCGTTTTCCTTCGCCGTTCACCACTTTGTCTTTTGACTGTCTAACCTCAGGCTGCTCACCGTTTCTATGCATTCCCCCATTTCCTCCTATTCTTACAGATCATTAAAGTTTCCTTCAATTATTAAAAACTCTGTTTCTGGCACCAGTTCTTCTGTCTGTTTTCTTGTCTTCTTCATTGTTTGACCATAGACTGTAATAATATTGAATACTTGATTCTCAATTTTTAAATATCTACTCACCAAACCTATTTTTTGATTATTTGTTTCTCCCTCCCTCTGCTCATTTATTTCCTTCTTTAATCCAGCGATTATACCCCCGTTTGCTCTTCCTTTCCACATACTGGTACTCCCAAAGAACTCCTTTAAGAACTCCCAAAAAAAACACAAATGTTATCACTTAACAACATCAAAAACCATAGTGAAGCTATTGAACAAACTGTAATCAATGTAATTAATGGTAGTTTCAAATCGTAGTAATTGTAAATTTTTCAATTTCAAATCGTCAGTACCAGCACAAGCACTTAAAACAGTTAAACAACAGGAGAATCCATAGTATGACATATTCTAAACGTAAAAGGCAATGGAGGAGATTGATGGGGTTATATCAAAGAATGGGAGCAAGTGAGTCCTTAAAATATTAATAAAACAAGAAGATATATACCAATTTAATAAAGGCTAAGGAGAAGGAACATCGCACTGAGTTGTGTTAATACAAGTTACAAATTTTAAGCAGTTATGGTAAAAAAAGAAGGCTTGAAAAGTTAAATTTCTTATCGGTCCTGAATTCCGTCGCAAAACTTGAAATAATCGATTACCTGCCAAATTTTTATTTTTGAATTTTTTGTGTTCAAGATATTTTACATTTTTTAAGAAGTTAGGTTGTTCCATCTTGCAAATAGTATGAATGTTAAGAAAAACGAATTGAAACTTCTTTTATTTGCTTTTAATAATAAATTAAAAGAAAACAAATAAAAGAAGTTTCAATTCGTTTTTCTTAAATTTTTTAAGAAGTCTCCAATAGGGATTGTGGCAGATGCAATAAAAAAATCGATTGATAGAAATAGATATTTTTCATACATGTATTTTACATTTGGTACACAATCTATGTTATATTTACCACATTCTTTTCTTACATTTGTTTTGCATAGAGCACATTTGGAATACGTTTTGAAGTACTATATATATATCTCAAAACAACCTCCAAAAGATTGGTAAAATCATTGTTGATTTTTTTTGTGAAATTAGAATGGCAGGGTTCTGTATTTTGAGAATGCTGCATCATAAAGATTTTTGATTTAAGAATACTTAAACTGACGGTCTTATGGTAAACGAAATGTAGTCTTGCAGTATGTGAGGCAGAGCGATGCCTTTGAGTAATCTTGTGGTCTCTGGAGAAGCATGGTTTGATGGACTTGCATTTGTTTCTAAACGTTTTGTAAGCACGATAAATAGATTTACGTTGGGTGACGGATTTTTTGTTATTCAATTACGTAGGATTCATTTATTGGAAAACAGTTTGTGCCTTTATAACATCCTTCGTACTGAACATCACCGGAGACTTATTGCTTCTTCTCTCTTCTCTCTTCTCTCTTCTCTCTTCTCTCTTCTCTCTTCTCTCTTCTCTCTTCTCTCTTCTCTCTTCTCTCTTCTCTCTTTTTCACTTTTTTGTTTGTAATTTTGGAGTTTTATGTAAAGAGTGGCTTAGTAACATATAAAAACTAATGTGTGTTAACATGTTCTGTAAGTGACGACAAGAGGATCTACAACTTCATACGCCAATGGTAGCCAAAAAGAATAGATTTTGAATATTTATTTTCACTTTTAAAACTGTTTATGTGAAACACACTACAAGTAGTTAATTTACGTTCTACTTGTTATTAGTTTAGTTTTTGTCGACAAAAGGTGCTTATTCCAAGGCGGGCAGTAATTAATACTCCTACTTATTTACGAAATTGAATTGATATTGTATGTTACTACGAAATCTTCAAGTTACCGACAATTGAACTGTATCTCCTCTTTTTGTCTTTTGGCAGGTATATCCACTGACAGTTTTTAGTTTGAGAAAGTCTTTAACAAATCAGTTATCTCTTTTACCCTAGCAATTGTGGTGTGCAATCCTTCCTGCATGTCGATATTGTTTTCCTGGCGTAACTTATTAAATTAAACTACTTTCAATCATTTTACAAATCACATGTGAAACAATCATTACAACAATTACACATATTATTGCATTGTTTTTGTTAATATTTATTTCCAAATAAGGAAGTGTTTGTATTATGAAGACCTGTTGTTATAATTTCTAATACTAATTTGGATTTGCTTTAGGTTATTATATTACTAAATTTTATTGGCATAACAAAATTTCTTAACTCGTCATTTAGTTTAAAATATTATTTTGAATTTTGTTTTATTTTCAGTTCATATTTACGCATTTATAGCATTGTTATAATTTTTCACAAATTTTGTGTGTTATTATAGAATCGTTTAACCCCTTAATTAATCGCATAATTTCCATTTTCCATCAATAAGAAAACTCACTTATACTTGAGGTCAGATTAGATAGACAGCATTAGATAGACACATTGTTTGTTGTTTAAATCTTAGGTAATGAAGTTTTGTTTTTTTTTCTTCTATTATTTCTTTATTACTTTACTACAAAAAAATATTTTATATTTTAATAACTTTCTAAAAGCTAAAAATATACAGGTTATTATATTTGAAAACAAAGTTGTGGTTGGTTGCATAATTTAAATCATTTTATAATATTTAATGACTGAAGAAAATTACAGTTATTAAATATTTTATAGAGAATAAAAGGTAGGGGGAGTGGCGGCACAGAAGTCACGTTGCTAAATGAACCCCTAAATTTTCGAAATTAATTTTACGTTAATGATACAAAATTAAATATAACGTAAGGACTTAATATTGACCAAATTAAAGTATGCTGTCGTGTGTTCGAAACATTTTATTACTGGAAAGTACTTGGATTAACACCCTTAATAAATTGAAAATACAAAGAGGCGTATGCTTAAAATCTTGTTAAAATAATAACTAGAAACATTCATATTTGTTATATAAACTAATCATGGAGTATTAGTCGTGGAAAGTAACCAGGAATGGCTTTCTCCCAAAATTTCTTAGATACAAGAAATAAGATTTCTAGTCGTGCATCGTTTTCTTCTTACTTAAAATGCATTGGAAGTATCTTTGATGCATGTTTTTTTTATATTCTCCCTGTAACACGTAGTCTTATAATTAACAAGTTATTTTAATCTAACTTAAATTGCTAATTAATTATTTTTGTCAAATTTTGCCCAATGGGTTTGCTTGCTGAACTATTTGCTTACACTTTTACACCATTCTGTTAGTGGTAACACTGCACTAATATTGTGCTCTTCTTTCTATATACTGGTGGTTTTTCTGTGACTTCTAGATTATTTAAACTTGTAGTCTTTTGTTTCCACTCGCGTTCCAGTGATTATATTGGATGCTAAAAGTGCTTAGATTACTGTCTAAATTACTTCACGTCAGTCCACTCGCTGAGATAGAAAATAGGAAGTTATTCCTTGTTTTAAATTTATATATTATTATGTAAATCGTGCTAAATTGTACAAAGAATCTTCAAGATATTTGGGGATTTTGAATTGGAATGAGGAAATCTTATTATGCTTTGTTAATAAATATTACTGTTGACATTGTCATGGTCTTATTTCTGATATTTCTGCATTGCTTTAGTACAAAAAGTTACGTTTTCAACGTGTAACTACTTATTTAATCACAGATCTGGAGTTAGGGGTAATCATTTAATTCATTATCCTAGTTGCAGAAACGGCGGAGCTATCGCAACATTAACATGTTCAGTCCGTAATTTCTTAAAGAAATCGCTGACATACGACATAATTACATTGTTGTACTGCAGCTTATAAATTCTATTATTAATTAAAATAGTTCAGAAGGTGTCAAAGCACTATAGATTTAAAAATCAATTAAAACGTTAATAAGCTCCCAGGTATAAAGTAGGAGTGCTTATCCGGTATTAGCCAATCAGGGTGCATCAAAAATAATGAACGCGTAAGCTTAAAAAAAAATTGTTAAAAAATAATATTGTTGATCGTAAACGGCACGCTGAAGATTGTATACTAAATTTAAAAGATTTTGACCCGGTTGCATAAAGCATGATCATGATCAAAAATGGCGGAGTCAACAATGCGATTAGCCAATCAGGTTAGAGAATTTTGAATTTTCAAATTTGAATTGTCCAATCAGATTGCTTAACAACGTTGTTAACTTAACATGAAGTTAACAATGCTTTATACAACTGGGCCTAAATGTGTTAAATGTATTTTTACATCATACACATGGTAGAAATTAAGAAGTATTGTACAGGAGGATAGTTTTAAAGGTTAACGTGGAAAATTACAAGTTTATTTGGACAAATAAAATTCATTTTTAATTACCTCACTGTGAATTCGTATAAAAAGAGAAATAAAAAGTTACAAGGGTGAGTTTAGTATACATTAGGACAAACAGTAAAATTAACCAGGTGTAGTCCTAGATTCTTTCTCTATTTCTTCTATTTTAGTTCACTTTGATTTACCATTAACCAAATTTAACATTGCATTTCGATACATATGAAAGTAAGTATTAAATCTATTGAACTTTACTACAGAGTTCACCATGTTAACTTTTTTGAAGGTTTCGAAAGAACTTGCTACAACTTGCTAGATTCCTCCTTCAAGTTTCTTGAAAATAAATCTTCCCTTTGTCTTGCCAGGTGAATTCTGGAACTCAATGGGACGCTCACCGGTAGATGATCGCATAAATTTGGACCGGAATTTATACCTGCCGGTAAATTCCGGAACTCACCCATACAAGGTTACACGCCTGGGAGTTATGCAACCAGACACGCGCTCAACTGACAGTTTACACTTACTACGTCACACGCCGTGCTACGAAAGCTTATGGAGATGGCTCATTCTGTACAGATCAAGTTATTCTCATACCGCAAAACGTGCAAATAACATTACATCAGCCATTACATCATAATATAGCATAACTTGAAAACCCCACAATACAGTTACATAAAGTTAGAAAGAGATTTTTAGTTGAAGAAACGTTCATTTAAACATGCAACATATACAATTCAAAATTTAAAAGGGCTTATACCTGCTTATTAATTAATTGAAAATTCTTTTAAAACTTTGGTTGTTTCGAAAACATAACCATAACCAATAGTACACAACGGCTTAGATTTTCTAGACTTTGTGAAAGTTAAAGTTAGCAACTTTATATTTTCATCACTCTAGTCTAGCGTATCATTTTCTTTATCGATTATTGTTCATAATAGCACAGTTTGAGATTTTATGGGAAATTAACGGTTTACCAATAGGTCTTGGTTGAATGGCTAAGATAATATATTTATGCGTTGCATAATAACCCAATAGTGCTAAAACTAAAATGGTGAATTACGTGCTCGCATAGTAAACCAATTAAGGATATACGTGAACACAAAACAATGCCCACTGCAACTATATCAACAAACGCAGAAATAATAAGATTTTTTCATGCGCAATGCAGCGTGTAGAAGTTGTATGAAAGTGGCACATTGAGAATTTATTCCACTCTCGCATGTGCAAGTTGAATTTATGTAATTCGCCCATAGTTGTGTCTCGGGGCGGACATGTTTATCTGATTTTTGTTCTCGTTTGTTCACTTTCCTTGAACCACTGACGAGATTTCTCTAATTTTCCCGGAGAATAGGCGAACGTGAGATGACGACGATGGATATTTGTCAGTGATTAGAAAGCATAAAGTTTTAATTTCGCCCGTTTATTGTGGTCAATTTTTGTTTTTCTACGGCAATTTACGAGCCACGAGATGTGAAATCGATGCTACGAACTCGAGTGTTTATGAAATACCTTGAAAAGCATTTAATTAACACTGAATTGTTTGAAAATTTATTGTTAATTGATTAAAAACGTATATTCAGTTGTACTTTCCTTAAGAACACTGCAGTCTAAATAAAACACATCTATTTTCTAACATAACATATTCTGGAAATTTGTCCAAAGGTAGATTGTGAATATATAAAATTCAAACTAGAACAATTTGAATTACCATTTGGAAAATTTGTTATTAATTGATTAAAAAAGTATATTCTATAGCATAATTTGTTGTGGTCGTTTGTCCAAACATAGATTGTCTATGTATAAAATTAAGCTAGCTAGAATAGAGTTTAAAGAGTAAATGTATATTTAAATGCAAATAATTAACAACTATCTAGTAATCATAAAGTATTAAATACTTTATTGTAAATTTTATCTTATTTACAATGCATAAAAAGATTGTGCTAAAGACCGCTCTTCGGCTATTACTCCATGGAAGAGTAATGTTAGTTCTGTGTAAATCACAGTTTTTATCGGTCGAATTTTCAAATACTTAGATATCACTAATTATAACATCCTTACATTGTTATATTATAACATCCAACAACTTTTGTTAGTGAATTAATTTTTTTACTAATTTTCTGCTATAAACGGAGCAAGAAAAGACTTTTGATCACTATATCTTACATAAAGTCAATCACTTCTTGTAAATTTTTGCATTCGACAATATCGCAATAACCATTTCGCCTCTTCGTTTATTGCATTTGTTGGCAATTTATATACAGATAATTACTAGACATAGGCCGCCATACAAAATAATTAATAAGAAGTTATAAAACAGATAATAAACTGCATTTGTATTTGCCTATATGTACGTATGTAGACTTGTGCATATATCGTATTTATATATTTTTATTATTATAGTTTAGCTGTTTAAAATACATATAATTAAGAGCTATTTGCCATATTGCCTTTGATGGTAAAAACAACCTAATAAAATACTATTATCAGTGTTGGAACAGGTACCTTGTGGGGAACAGTATCTGCCTCTACCCCTCAATCCCTCAACCGGTACATTGTTCCGGGGCCTATGGAACTCAAAGGGGGATTTTTTTTAATTTCTATAATTCTCTAAAACTCTAGGTCCGCCCCCGTGTAATTTATTGGATTTTAATTTCATTACTTATTTATTTATATAAATTGTTCATTGGAAAAACTATTTGGAGATAATGAAGAAATGTACACTTCTGATTGTTTATTTCTTTTTTCTTTCAGCCCTACATGTTTCGGCAATCTTTAATTGCCATCTTCAGGGGTTATCTACAAAATCATATTTTTACTTACTTATTATAATGTGAAATATAAATGTAATTAAAAATTAAAATATTAAAATTAAATAAAAAATTAAAAACATAACTTATCTATTATAAAATTCTAAAGGTAACTTGTCTTATTTGTGGTTAGTTGTGTATCAATTCTTAAAAGTTGTGTTTGGAAAATTTATTTAACACTCACTGTCAAAATTATCTACTTAATTATGGTGGTTGATGAAAATTGCATTGTCTTATTAGTAGTGTGATCAAATCATTTGTTTGTTAAATGTTTTTTCTCTATTACTTGTATGTATTGTGATTGTTATGAGCCGCGTGAGGTTGAATGTTTATTAAATTTGTCAATATAGCCTTCTTCTGCAAATGAATTATTGTTAAACGAAAATATGTGTATGTGAACGTGACTTACATATAATGTTTAGTGTTCTTAACTTTTGAACATCTTACGTTGTGCTATTTTCTGGTGATTTGTGTCAGTTGTTCGACATTGTTCGAAATATCCTTTTCTGTTTTGGTGTAGCATTTTTGTGTTATTTTCTGTTGAAGTTATGTTGAAGTCATGGTTGTATGTTAAGAAGGGATTACTAGGGCCCGGATCTTTATTTATTTAAAAATGGCAACTATTTAAATGTAATATTTAACAAAAAAGGTGGAATATTTATTAAAAACGCAATATATTTGCTAAAGTTTTATTAATTAAGTTTATATTAAAATCATTTGTTTACACTGCATGCAAATGTTTGTTTTAAATGATTGAAAGTAAAACTTCTTCGATTATCTCGAAACAAAGCTTTATATTGGGAGAAGGTTCTTTCGACATCACATGAAGTAATTGGAGCATATTTAAATTTTGAAAGGTCTGAAGCGCTCAAAGCGTTTAATACTTCAAAATCTCCATTTTCTTCTTCCTTTTCTTCATTCAGGATTCCAAGAAGAGCCTTGTTTTTGATACATAGTAAAATTTTATAGCCTGGATTTTTGTTTGACACCTCTCAAATTTTTGGTTCATTTTTTCTCCGAATTTACCTGGACATGATTTAAGCTCCAAGTGGAATGATAATATTTCTTCCAAAACACTTGTAAGAGCAATGTTCTTTTTTTCCAAGTTTTTAATGATCATTGCAATTTTTTTTTAAATTAGAAGCTATATAGACAAGGTCATTTTTTATTGTATTTAATTTTAGCAATTTTTTAGCTTCACAGAGAATTAGAAAAATATTGAATTATATTTAGATTAAATGAGAAAGAATTTGTGATGAATGTTTATTTTTCTCAAATATTTATTTATCCTCAAAAATCGTAAAATATTTATTTAAATACGAAAATATTTATTTAAACAAAGATCTGGGCCCTAGTGATTACCAACTGCGGAGTTTTTATTGGGCTTATGTACTTTAATTATTTGTAATACTGTGTGCGTCTTGTTTCAGCAATGTATGTTGCTTTACACGTGTCACATGTGAGAGAATATACTCCACTTTTATTAAGTTTGGTTATTCTGTCCTGGAAATTAATCAATGTGTTTGCAATCGTGTTATTGGTTTCGAATGGTGTAACTAGGTCATACTTGTATATTTATTTATGTTTGCAAGTTTAGTTTTATTGTGTTAATGAATATATTTTATAGTTCATTTCGGTTTATGAATGGTTATGAAATCTGGAAATCTAAGACGTAAGGAAAAACAAAACCGTGATGAAATTAATAAAAAGGGTCGACAAAACAAGCGAAGCTAATCGAAATAAAACTTTAAAATCAAAACAGTGTGAGAAAAGTGCAAAACTGAAACAAAATTTTGGAAAAGTGCAACTGAAACAAAGGTCAAAATCTCATGAGGGCAGTATGGATTTTCAAGAAACATCGGATCAAGCAAATCTTCAATTTAAAAGTTTAGAAAAACAATTGTGTTAGTGATGCCTACAGAATCTGGGCATGGCAGACAAGACATGGTGAAGAAAAGAGTCCAGTAGTTGACCCCTACTGGAATTAATATTGGACCTCTTGCAACACAGGTGCCTTCTGGTTTGGATATAGAAAACTATGTTATTAAAGATCATATTGGGTTTCCTAAAACTGTTCCCAAAGGCATTGACAGTCTATTGGTGGCATCAATTGAAACAGAATCTGTCAAGCTGTGGAACATCATGAAACGAATAATTGATGTTGTACTTTTCCTTGATGAATGAAAGAAAATAGTAAAGAATTTTCCTATGACAATAGGAAATATGTGACTTTATATGACAATGTCCAAGACAATGGGAATTTTCTGGGAGTCGTAGAGTTGTTGTCTCATCCAATTCTAAAAGAACAAGGTCAAAAGTCGCAAGAAATGGAAGAACGACTTCAAGTACATTATCTCAGTGCCGATTCCCAAAACGAGTTAATTGCTGAATGTTCCTCACTTGTAAAGCAACACATGTTGGAGGACAGAAAAACTGCTTGAAAGTACGTTGTTGTTACTGTTGATTACACACCAGATTCATTCCATGTTGAACAACATTTCTTTTGCGTTATGTAATGCCATATGAAAATCAGTATGAAATTGTAGAAAGATTTTTACAATTTGTTGTCACAAGACATAAAACAGGATATGACATAGCACAGGGCTATGACAATGCAGCCAACATGGCAGGAAAATACAAAGACGCATAAGGAAGAATACTTAAGCACCTTTATTTTCACCATGCGAATGCCACACACTTAATTTGTGTGGTAATGATGCCACACAATGCATTTCTGAAGTCATAACATATTTTGGAACTGTACAAACTGTTTCCAAAAACAACTACACAGCAATGGGAAATCTTGCAGAAGTGCGTTGGCTGTTGTTTTCACGGTATGTTTAACATACGATGGTCAGACTGTGTTGAAAGCATAAAGCCCTTTGTAGCCCTGCTAGGCATCTGCTAGGCATCACATTGGAATTATAAAACCTCTTGGAGTTGAACCTAACTGCCAAAATAAAAACAAAGATTAATGGAATTGTGTCTAGTATCTCATCCTTCATGTCTTTCATGTCTGTTGTATGCTACAGATTATTAGTTTCAGTTGATATCAACAAAGTTATTTAGTTCAGAAATGCAACGCTGGATGTCGAAGTATCCAACTTAAAAAGCTTGCTTTCAGAACTGACGAATCTTCGAAACACCTGAAAAAGTAATAGGAGCGAATCTAAGCATGTTGCTTCTAATTTGTGCATAGAAGTGAAACTCTCTAGGGCTCGAGGTGAAACAAAACGCCAAAGAAAAAGGCTCCATGATGAAGGTGCTACAGAAGAAGCAGATTTGTCAAAACAAGATGAAATGGATGAATCCCCTGAGGAAGCATATCTTAGAAAGCCTCCCTTCTATGTAGTATGGAATCAATGGCATTGGTGGTCTTTGTTGACTGCAAGCACCTATCAAGTACTAAAGATGAACTGAAAGAAAAATCAAAATTACTGGCAGTGAAGATATCAGTGAAGAACTATCGTAAAGGAGATAAGTCATTTGCCATCTGTTTATCAAGCAAATTTTGGTGAGGACCACTGATTGGAATGCTCAATTGGAGCTGCTGAAATGATCAATTGGAGCTGCTGAATTGCTTGAAAAGAGAATGCTGGAATGACTCTTTCCAAATATATGTGTCTGCCTCTGCATTCTGTTAACAATTCATTCCACTGTTATCTCTGCAGAGCGCACATTCAGCAAACCAAAGCTGTTAAAAAATTATCTATGATGGAACCACCGGCATATTTGGCAAGACTCAAATCTTGCAAAAACAATTGATTTTTGATTATGTGATTCGCAACTTTGTAAAGAAAAAGGCTAGGAAAGCACCTTTGTTTAGCAGAATATAAATGCAATTATATGTAAACTATAATAACTGTTATGAGCTTGTAATAAATCTAGTATTAATTCGTTGCTTATGTATATTGTTTCATTACTATTTACATACTGAGTATTATTGTTTTTATTATCTTATTTTTATTATCTCTTTTACAGAAGTACCTGTCCCCTTTTAGTACTTTTAATTTAGTATGTATTAGTCTTCTTCCAGAACTTAATAATCCTCTCGGCGGCCCTGGGCGGTAGCTACAGGTAGAAAATAAAAGTATTAGATAATTGACTAATTTTCTTTTACAACAATGTAATTATATCCCATATTGTGGAATGTAAGATTAATATTGATTAGTGTTGTAAGATTGACTTTAACCTCTATACCTACTGAACCTGTATCTATCTTAACAAAAACTAAAACTGAATTACGTAAAATGTATTACAGAAGTAATTTGGACCAATCGTGATCAAAAAAATCCAAGAATTGAAATTATAATTCAAAATCTGTCAAAGAAATCAAACTTCAAACTTCTGCGACTATGGTAGAGGGATCCTTAATTATTTCTTTTTTTTTTGAGACCATTGAAAGATTTTGTCAATCTCGACGTATATGTGCCAAATTTATATATCAGAACTTATGGAGCCAAAAGTTATGGGAGATTTAAGACTTTAATAGTACTTTAATTTATCCCCAGTAGAAATAAATAAATCTAAGTTTGGCATCAATTACCTCAATCTTCTTGGCTTTCAATTACCTCAATTTGACGATTAGCGGTATGGGACCCGGTTGGGGGTTTTTAATAGGCATAGGCGGGGGTGCTGTTGTTTTTCCATCAACATCTCCTGATTCCTGTTGTTGCACGTGATATGAAGGTACACCTTCTTCTCGCAAGTCATGAGTTATGTTTTCATCGCCATATTCAGGTAAGTAATAAACTTCCACTCTTTAGATGATCTGCGTGAATCAATCTTATGACATCACTGATTTTTACCAGATATCTAACTAAACTAATCCTTTACATAATCGTTCCTCTTTCCCACACTGGTCTCTTTCCTTTTTGAATATAAACCAATCCTTCTTCATTTTCAGTAAATTCTCTCAATTTGCCTCTTCTCCTATCCTCATGTTTCTTTAATTTATCTTCTCGTTCCACTCCATCAATGATATGAGACATGACAGCTCCAACTCCAAAGGCTATCACTATTGGTTTCTTTTCATAATAATGAACTAATAAGTTATTCGTCAAAATCACGTCAAAATCAATTGTTTTTACATTTTCAAATTTGATTTACTCAGACTTTGTTATGACTGACAACGACTGCTGAACTGGACCACTGGACTCTACTACTTCTACCTTCATTTTCCATTTTTAACTTAAAACAACTTTCTGATCTTTCTCGTCGCCAAATCTTTCTACTATGTACTTAGCAGACAACTAGGTGGGTCTTGGCACTAACTAAAACACTACTTATTATTTTACTAGTGCTACCAACTTAACCATACTGAATATGTTTTAGTTACTACTCTAATATATAGACAGCAATAGGTATTATTTAGTTTTTCAAAGGAAGGTTATAGCATGTTTGGAAAGCTAGAAACCATCAACCTCATCAACCTAAATAATTATAATTATTATAATTCAAATCTTCACACAAGCCTTTTTTCATTTTTTTTCTACTGCATTTTAAGTGTATTTATGTACATTATTAACTTTATAATTAATGTTACCTGGAAAAAAATGAAACCACGGTATTTGCGTCACATGTTAGTTCTTAACCACTTCAAAAGATTCAAGAAAACAACTCCTAAAGAAATAGCAATTATTCTGAACAGGTACTGGAAAGGTACATTGCAGATTAATCTATTCTAACTATATCTTCAGTTTGATTTCCAAGCGCATTAGAATTCGACAACTCTCGACTAGGGAATAAATACACTGTTCGTCATTACATGCCAATTATTGCAAGGACGGCAATTTTGTAAAAGTAAAAGCAGATTTTTATTGCCAGTAAATTCGAATCGGTTAGACTCTTGAAATATTTGAAAAAGTGCCAATTAATTTGCAACTGGTAAATTACAAAACTGAATACAGGTTTAGTGCCAACTGTTGAAACTGTATTCTAAATGTTTCTTCATAGAAATCGGCGACAATCTTATACCTGATGCACCATTACTGTAAGATATTTCAAAATATTTCGAAATTCCATCACCTTATTCTTTTTTATTTAATAAAACTTTCAAAGATTCAAAAGTAAACTATATGTGAACGAGTTCATTCAATAATTGACGGTTGAAGTATTATATCACAGGTCCTTTCCATTGTTATGTAATTGTATAGCTCTGAAAAGCTCAGACCTTCCTAGATAGCTTAGAGCTTTTCCGAGATGTCACAATATACCAGAACTTTTCACAATATACCAGAATAAATACTGACTAAAATGCACCAAATTCGTTTCTTTTCTTATTCAAAGAGAATGTAAGTATGATTATACCATAATTCCTCTCCTTTCTCTCGTACTTACGAGAGAAAGTAAAGGAATGATGGTATAATCGTGCCCACATTCTCTTTGAATAAAAGATCTACATAAGTGTGTATGTACATGTTTATTTATATATGACTTTTTTGTTCATATATTTTTTTTATCTGGATATGGTCTTGGATGCTTCTTCCCTCTCGAAAGTCACTTTGTGTCTCTTTCAGAGTTGGGTCTGTTACATTGGCAAATCTGTTTTGCAACACTCTTTCATAGGCCAATTCTCCGGTCTTCAGAGATCTTTCGTTCCATGCTTTATTGAATATCTTCACTACCAGTTGTATCCCATCTTTAACCGTATTCTTTATTATTTCTACGGAAACTTCGTCATCACCCGGGGCTTCATCCTTCCTATGGCATTAATGATTTCATCAGATGTTATTTGGTGGTCACCTGCTTGCAAATTTCTGTTGTCCTCTGGATTCTTTGTTTCTTCGTCATCTATGTTCACAGTTGCTACTTCGCAATAACACTTCGTTACTCTTATTTAATAAAATATTTTTTATTTAAGAATGTGACAACCTCCCTTTTTTGTTTGATCCATCTTTTGTGCAAAATCATCAAATTCTAAAATCTAAATAAGAAAGAAAATAAACACTTATATGAATTGAACACTTCAATTTTAAATGGCATGTACATTGCACGTGTCGATTCTCTTAATAATAGTAGACATTAGCAAAATTTCCCCGCTTATAAGTCCGACAAGCTGTTAAATGTTTTCCCTCACGTGCACCAAGAGAAAACATGGATGAGTGAACTTTCAATAGCCATGAGCGATGTATAGACACGCGTCGCGTGTACGTGCTCTCCAATTAGAAATTGCAACGCACTTGCAACGTCAGTAAAAATATCAGTGGCTACTGAAAAGAACAGATTAAACGGCAGAGGAAGTCGTAACAATCGCTCCGACCTTGCCAAAGGCAATTATGTCCAGTAACCACTTGACGTTGCGAAAGTTTTATATTATAATTGTAAATTGCAAGAAGAGGTATATTAACTTTTTGTTGTTGTTTTCATCACTCTCGTGAAGATTCTTCTTAAGAAAAAGTGTGCTAAGTGCAATATCCTTGCGTATGTAGCACACTTTGATTTTTTTATTGTTAGAAATTAAAGAAATCTCATTAGCACCGTGCAAATGTGCTTATTGTATTCAAAAATGGTTTATTTGTTTCAGATGATAGCGTATACGGAGACGTGGACAGTATGACACACCTCTACGCAAGAAGAAGGCAGGAAACCAAAATACCAACTGCGAAAATAAGAAGACGCAGAAGTTATAGCTATAGCCATGGTGACTACGGGTAAACATAAATGTTTAACAACTTCATGCAGTTTCATTTATTAAACAGAATGTGCCGCAAGAATCAAATCATTTTTATATATTTATAAGTATTTGTCAGGCCATAAAACAATTGAGTACCAAAAGATACAAACACTTGCGAAAAAATCAGCTGCAATAAAAATAGTATGCAAGGACAAAACATGCAATTAGTGTTTAATATATCACATGATGTTTTCTAGACAAAATTTACTAAAACTGGCTTTCAAATTAGTATTAATACACAACCTTTTAATAACAGATGAAAGTTAGTTAGTTAGGAATTCCGTAATTTTTATTGAAGCGCTGTTTATTATTTTCAGATATGAACCACTGAGCTCATACCAAATCTACAGTAGGCTGGAAGATGTCAGACATCCAATTCCGTCGCCAATATATGATGACATAAGATACCCAGCTCCAACGCCCAGCAATTTTGGCCTAAGCACTTATGGCCATCTAAAAATAGATTACTCGTACAGTTGGAACAACCTTAATAAATACATCTATAATTAGTATTTATAATGTGTCAGTTGCAGTAAGTTTAGTGATGTAACAAGACGTGCTGGAACGTTGGTGTTGAGCCCACTCTATTGTTTATTGTTATTATTTGTAATCATGATTGCACCTTATATTCATGTACATGTATCATAAATTATTTTCTACGCATGAGCTACGTTAACGTTTTATAATTGTATTATTTCTATTTTACTATAATAATTACGTATTATTTATTGTAAAATAAAGTTTACGATTTGTGTTGTTTTTGTCTATATATGCAAGTAGTTTTCTTACAATGCGATATGATTTTTTAATACCAAACATAATTTTTCAATGTCAAAATCATTTTTCATAGGACAGTGGGTAATATCATAAAAATATTAATGTGTCCAATGTGTCCAACATATGTATCTGTGTATGCATAGTCTATTCAAATTGGATCTAAAAAAAGTAATCGAAAATTAATTATTTCGGATATATAAAACTCACAACTCAGTTGTAGTAATCAATTCCGTTAATTAATGACTAAACAGGGTCGCTTTTGTGTATGGAAACGGTCGATTATTTTCTAAACTAAGATAGCTGGAAAAAAAAGTTAAATACAAAATATTTACGGTATTTTAAAATGTATTGAAGTAAAAAACAATATTTTGTACAGGATGTGCCAAAAAAGTATGGCAGCAAACAGTTACCTTTTTTTAAATAGAACACCCGGTATATTACTCGATATTTCAATTCCTC
>JAWQRJ010001027.1:0-17302 GCA_033557515.1 Diorygopyx duplodentatus
TTATAGAACGAGCCACCGCAGCAGCAAACAATTTATTGCCCAAAAAATCAGTGAAGGCTTATCAAAAATTTTATTCGTAATTTATGAATTGCAGAGATAAAAAGAAGGTTAGCAGCTTTTCAGAAAATATTTTAATTGTATATTTTGACGAGTTTTCTGAATAATTAAAACTATCAAGCTTGTGGACACAGTATTCAATCTTGAAATATACCCTTTTCTAATCTATTAAAAATAAAATTGACGTAACCAAATTTCCCAAATTACACGCCTTATTGAAAAGAAAATCTGAAAATTATCAAACCAAGAAGGCTAACACATTTCCTACAATTAAAATAAAGCAACTTATTGGAGAAGCCCCAGATGTTAAATGTTGATTATTATCAAAGGTGGCATGTATCTTCGGTATCAGGAGAGCTTGTAGAGGACATGAGCTGTATAAGATGGAGTTTAAAGATGTACATGATTTTGGAAATAACACGAAAATTCACAGTTACGAAAAAATATATATTACAAATTTGGAAACAAGGGGAAAGGAATTGCTACTTACTTAAATCTTCTACTGCTTTCGCCGCAGTTCTGCCACAATATTAATTGATAGTTGTGGTGACATAACCGCATTAAAAAGGCACGCTGTAGGGAAATTCACCGCAATGGCCGAAAACTACATTGATGAGTTAATTCAACATAAGGTCAACATACGAAATCAAATTTTGAATTAGATTGAATACACTCAAACAAACTATTCAATAAATATTATTCCATCAATACCAACAGTGACATCCACCGATGCTATTACAAAACTGTTAGCATCATTAAATGATCGTTGTATAATGTACCGTACTCAACCTATTGCACTACAGAAATGAAAAAAATGCACTTTTGTTTATTATTATTAGTAACCAAACATATTTAAACTTCGGTTTTACAATCATTGAAATAAGTAGTGAAGAAAGGCCTCAATGTGCTATTTGCCTAAAAATTTTGACTGCAGATAGCATGAAACCTAATAAATTAAAGAGGTATTTAGAAACTCTACACAAAAAATATGTCGATAAGCCACTGATTTTTTTTACAAAGAAACTTAAATCTTTAGGGAAACAGAAGTCAGATTTCCACAAAGGCAACTTTTTAATTACTTCAGTCTTTTGTCTCACACAATCACAGTTATACGCCCTGTTCTAGAGTACATTAGAAGAAGACGTTCGCATTTAGAATTAGTACATTACACGCACACATTTGGTAATCTACTGTTAATACACGTGCGCTCCGGTACGCAGATTTGTTCTAATAGTGTTCCACGGGTAATTGCTCGATTCGCGATGCACGTAGTGCGACGAAGGTCGAGCGCTGCGTCTCCATTTCTCGGATGCACTTAAATCTTCGTAATTCCGTGCCCTTGGGGGATGCACTGCAATCGCCGCGGCCGTGTGCCGTAAACAATGGAAACAAAGAGCAGTAAAGCCGCGAGGGAAGTTTTACTCGGAAAACTTGCTTGCGTCGCGCAAGTGTTACTACACAGGATGCGACGGATTCGATTAAATGCGTTTTAGATCGTCGAGATGACGTTCTTGCACTTCTTGCACGAGTTTTCGATAACGGCACTTGTTTTAGTGTCCCATGCGACACGGCCTGCTAGCTTGTTGGATAATCGATTGGAACGTCAGATGCATTCGCTCGGTATCGAAACCGCACTGCCATAGAACACGGGACCAGCGTATGACAGACTAATGATGCCTTTTTTATTCTATTTTTGCGTAAAAAATAGACATACCGTATGGTTTGCCAAAGAGTAAAGAAAACCGATCTAAATCAAGGTTACAATAATAATTTTGAAGGGTAGCATGTTTCAATAATAAATAAAATTGAGTGAATTCAATTTTTTTAAGTTAATGTTTAAAAACATCCTTATGAAAATCATTGACGCAATCACCATTAAGATATCCCGTTTGGGCCCGTCGATTTTTATATTCACTTTAGAAACAAAATAGAAACAATATAAACAACGTGATTACTATTTTTTTAAATGGAAACCCTGTATATTGTTACGTTTTTGAATTCTGCGATAAATTATAAGATTATTTCATGTACCACATTCTTTCTATATCTAAACTCATTTGTTTTCGAAATCATTATTTCGAAAACAAATGGTGTTTGGAAATTCATACCTTAGTTGCTTTCCAGTAGGCTATGAAAATTCAAATAAATCTAACTACATCGGAATGGTTCGGACATTCCCACGTTTAATGTTGTAATATTGTTTCTTTACAATTAAGGAGATATTCATTTGCGTTTTAATGAATTATAAAGTATTATTATATTTTTAATCGCATATTTCAAAAATCAACAAAAAAATAATTTCACACTTGCTACAATATTTTTACAGTCATTCGTTCAGAATTTCAAATATTTTCAGGGTACATTATGGTGATTGCTTCATTGATTTTCGCAAGGATCTTTTCAAACTTTAAAGCATATCCTGAAAAATCCTTTGTAAATCCTATATCAAACTTTGGGGTACGTGTTGATATTGTCCGAAAAAATAAAAAAAAATCTATTATCTTTCAAGCCATAAGGAAAAAAATTAAGGACGGCCTGGTGAAATTTAAAATAAAATAAAATAAAGGACTCCCTTGTATATGTATAGAAGCAAGAAGGGTATGAATGACTGGGCGTTGTTATTGCAGATATATGGCATTGATTGAACATTAAACGGGCGATAATCAGGAATAGTACTTACAAGGGAACACAGAAAACACGGAAACTCCCGGGTTTTAATGAAACTCAGTACGTATCTAGAGCTCCTTGAGATAAGTATGTTGCATATTTCCCTAATTTGACAAATGTCGCTACCAAAGGAAAAAGAATAATCACAAAAAAAAACTTAAAGAAATTTAATTTAATAAACTTAAAATGAAAACGTTATTATTTCTATACATTTTCGAATTCTTCTAAACAAATGATATTAACTTTCTTTAGAATATCCTATACCTAAAATGATTTGTTATTGGGATAAACCAGTTTAAAGAAAATGTATCCGTATAAGTAGTTATTAATCATTCCAAATCTAGAGTGCTTTGAAACAGCCAACTCAATGTAAAATTATAGTCTATTTAACAGTTAGACAATCTGTGTACGTTATCATTATTGTTATTAAAATAAACTTACTTATTTGTTGTAAAATGTCGCGATTAGGATTCTCTAATGAAGATTTCTTAAATTTATAGAGAATGTAACAGAATAGATATCCAAATCGCCCAAATCCAATCAAAGGCATATTGCATATTGGTTATGGCTGGCTGGCGACGTAAGGTAAAAGTTAGTTTGCCTGTTGTCGATGCAGAAGTATAGATGTTTACTGGTCGCAATGATGTTTCTTGCACTCGAGGTCCAAATGTACCTGTGAATTCTATTAACACTACAAAAAGAGCAGATAAAATGGCCATTTGCAGCAATTGTTGGCATAATGGCGTAGCTATGAGTAACTGTCAAAGTTTGACGGGAGTGTACTTCCAGATTAAATCCGCTTTCATGTGCGTTATAGACATTGTCTGTACCAAAAGTATTAATGTTAGTTCGTTTGCAAATATATCACCTATCAGACGCAATTCTTACGTACCATTACAATACGATGTGCTTTTTTGAAGAGCCCAATCTACCAGTGACTTGCTTTGAAAGTAGGATGTTCAATTTCCTCTTTTGCTTGTAGCGCCCATCGCCGAAGGTTTATATCGTGAATTATATTATTTCTTCCAACAGAATCTTTGAATTTCTTAAGTAGATATTCTGCAACTTGTCTCGTTTTTTAAACCAATGTTGTGCACTTTCTAAAGAACGTCCGTTTGTTTTTTCACTATTCCGATATTCTGCAGCTTTAACTTTGTAATACATGTCTACATGTATATGACTTTTTGACGCTAATAAATGGCTTATACCCCGAAAACCAGCGATTGGGTCGCTAAAAAATTATGCAAATTATGCATTCTTATCACAAAGAACTTTATAAATGTACCGACTTTCATTAAAATCTGAATTTCTATGTTGCCTGTGTTCCCTTGTTAGTAGATGTTGCAGTTGTTCTAAACCGCACTGGACGAGAAATTAGAACTTTGCATAGTTTTGAACTTGAAATTCAATATTTCATGTTTTATAAGTTGAACACTTGTTCTAAAATATTGATAGTCTTTGTCCCCGGCCCAATTTAGCATGTACGTTATATCCAAATCGAGGAAGATTTACATTGCAGATGCGCCATACATAGAATCTGCCATTCTCGATCTTGGATAACACAAAGAATAAAAATGCATTTTTTGTTTCCGACGTAGTTACGTTGTATTCAAAGCTCCCAGGAAATTAAAATTTTCGGAATATCTTCAAATATCATTTTAATTTTTTTTAAATCACAAAAACTATATAAACTGAACAATAACACTTTAGACAAAATTCGGATCAAATATTGCGAAACATAGTGCAAAGTAAAATATTGGCAAACAGTTCTATTTCATGTCCTGAATAATATATCAAAAGTTCCCAACTACCCCCAACCGCATCTGTTCTAAAAGTGGTGGAACACCTGGAGCGCTGAGGAAGTACTAGAATGGCTATTATGTACAAACGGCTGGGGGTACAAAGTAGGTCACGTAGGTCAAATAGGGCTGCAATAAAACATAAGTGGGGTTTAGGTTTAACTATTCATTCTCTTAATAACCCATCCGACGTCCCTGCAAACTGTTGAAATCTTGAAATGTGGCAGAAACCGCGAATAACTTCCCCGTTGTGGATATCACGGTATCATGGATATCAAAAAAATACTTGCAATAAAACTTTTTAGTAAGTTTTAATTTTTTTCTTGAATGGGATAATTCATCACCTAACATCATCGTATTTCCGTGCTTCCAGTTTCGGATTTACCGCGGACTGCTGTAGACTATTAATGATCGCTTGGATTACATAACCGTCTCTTATCAGGCAACTATCAGGTACTAATCTTCCAGGTCGTGGTAGAATCACACAGTTAGTACAATGTTCACAGAGGTTATTCACATAGGCCCGCCTTGAGTCATATTTGCTAGGAAACCATTCACTTACACCTATGTAATTTTGAACATCACTATCACTTCATCTAAAAATTTCCACAAATTCATCTATTGCTTTCTTTTCGTAATAAGTAATCGATGATTAGATGTCAGATATGCGTATATTCCTGCACACGTGCAATCATAACAGAGCAAATAGTGCAAAATATCATCTCCAAATGAAAAATAAATGTGTAAACTTAAAACAATTGTAAGGTGTTCTGGATTTTACCACTATCCGAGATAAAGTAAGTATTAGTTTATAAACGTGGACCAAATTCAGAAATTTAATAGGATAAAGGACGCTCCATTTCAAAGTCAGCGATGAAATTTATCTTCCTATTAGAAAAGAGAGAAGTATTGCTTGAAATTGATTGAACGCTGTTAACGAGTTGAGGGAAAAATAAAGAATCGTTATACAAGGAATATGAGACCAAGACAAACGGGGAGTGAACCAGTACAAATTACGGAGCGATAAGGGAACCAGCAGTTGAAAAGGGAGCCCGTTGGTTCGAAAATTCTTGGAGGTTCCTGGAAACTTCTATTAGATTTTTGTGAACCCTCACGTCTGTACATATTTCATAGCATTAAAATAATTTTTAGACTGTATATTTTGGAAGGCCGAGCTCGGTCAGGTATCTCGTACCAGGTACCTCCGCCCTCTTACAATAATTAACAGCATTTATAGATTATTATTTTAGGTTAAGTATACAACGAACACTATAATGAGTTTTTGAGAAGTTATGATCCATCTAAAGCGACTTTTCTCGTCGAACTCTAAAACAAAACGTTTTTAGTCCCACTTGGCATTTTAATATTGGCAGCGCCATCGTGCGGGCAACGGTCAAACTATCAACATTTATCGATATTTATCGAAGTATTCAACGAAAATTATAATGAGTTTTTGAGGAGTTATGACCTCCAAGTTTCATCGAAATAATCTAAGTCGTTGCGAAAACGTAGTGGACAAATAGCTTTAATAGTATTAGATAGGTTTACGTGTAATTGATAAAATAATTCAGTAGTCAAAGGTTTGTGGTATACTTTTATATTTATTTATTAATTAATCAGTTGACGAAAAAAGCAAAGTTAAAAAATAAATGGTTTATGAATATTTTCCCAAAATTACAAACATCATATCAAAATTGGAGAAATAGCGAAGATATATAATATCGTAATCGTCAATGAAAACACGTTTTAAGAATAGTCTTCCAGATGGGGTTAATTGAAGAACGAAAATATATTTTCGATGGACTGTAAGCGTTTTCGTATTTTTTGAAATTATGTTTTTTAATTAGTAGAATTGATCGAGAACACAAAGTTGATACAGACAAACTGATAAAATGTACATAAGGATCATATCATGTCAGTCATTACTTTTCAAAGTGTAAAATGAAATACTCAACCTATTCATTTGTGAGGCTATTATTGAATATTAAACCTAATTTCTGGAATAAAATTCTAGCCGTTTACTGGAAAAAGCCTCGTCAGTTTGGAAAATGTTTTTTTTATAGAAAAGCCAGACGGTATTAACTGGCTATAGTTCGCAAAGCTCAAAACCCAGTACTTTGCATGACAGTATGGGTTTTATAGCCACCGGCAATAATACCCTCGCCCATAAACATAAAACGCCAAAGAAGAAGGGATCTTTTATTGCCTGCGTCCACACCGGGCTTTAAACATAGAAATTCATTCATTACTTTTTCTGTGCCATTATCACATACATATATAAAAATAAATACAGCAGGAATAACAATTATGTCTAAGAACTTATATTAATACAGTTAAATAATAATATACAATAAATAATAACCCTTAAATCCACGAAAAAAAGCATACTGGGGTGTTCTTTAGGTTAAACTACGACGATTTAACCCTATTTATCTATGTAAATGTGCACCACTTTTGAGATATCGCCCCCAAATATCATAATATTTATCACAATATCGGCAATATCTCGAAAACTACTTAACTTCACTTAACTTACCCCAAAAAAATTAGCATTTTCCAGAAAAAAAATAAAACATTAAACCGTGTCCTTCAAATTTTTCATCCTACAATTTAAAAACTACCAGGATATCAACAATTATCTGGGTCGTGGGCGGTCATGAAATGGGAAACATCTGTCATAGCTTAATGTTAGGCTAGAAATTTTTGTCAAAAATATCAGTGTTAGTTTTTGAACCATGGTCTTCACTACATCCCACAAAGCTTTCATGATTGAAGCCTACTTCCGAACTGGTGTGTTTCCGGATTTGGCAGTAATTCCGAAGAATTTTGTTGCTTGCCTGAAAAACTGCGTTGGTGTTTTTCGCGAACCTATAGAACAAGAGCCCAAAAAACAATTTCAAGAAATTGGACTCTCTTATGGAACCTGCCAAAAAATTGTTAAGAAAAATTTCAATATGCATCCATACAAGGTGCAATCATATAACACACTTTTGATAGAGGACCATCCGAGACGCCTTACTTGATGCCAGTGGTTTGTTAACAATTTGATGGAACACAATGACCTGCTGGATTTAACATTTTTTTCTGACGAGGCCTGGTTCCATCTTTCGGGGTACGTCAATTCCCAAGATATGCGAAGTAGAGCACAGACAATCCCCATTTTTTTGTGGACTCTCCACTACATCCCTAAAAAGTTGATATTTGGATGGCAGTATCACGAAGAAGAATGCTGCACTGTAAATGCAGCAAGGTACCGAACACATTTTTTGAGTGAATTTGTTGAACAATTTCACGATGATGAACTTGAACATGGTTCTTTTCAACAGGATGGTGCGACATCACATACGACTGCTGTAAATATTGCTTTTCTTCGTGCATTTTTTAATGACAGACTAATAAGTTTTTGTACACAAGTTGAATTTCCTCCGAGGTCGCCTAGTTTGACCATTATGGACTATTATGGACCATTAGGGACTACTACTAACCCCTGTAAATAATTTGCAAGGGTTGAAACAGAGAATTAGTGAAGAATGTAGAGCAATAACGCCAGAAATGCTGCAAAATTCTTTTGAGGGCATGAAAAGGCGTGTAAATTTGTGCATCGAGGTAAACGGAGGACAATTTGAACAGTTGCTTTAGATTTAATTCACTTTTTACTTTCTCTCTTATAAACAGAAAGTAGTGCATTCGCTCCAAAATTTTGACGGGGAGATTTTGATATATCTGGATTAATTATGGTATTCTAAGACTAATGATAGTATTTTGAGCTTTTGGTCTGTTCGTCCGTCCGTCCGTCCGTCCGTCCGTCTGTTAGATATTGTTCGTGTCCTCCACTTCTAGTATATGGCATCATTTTAGGTAAACAAGTTTCAAATAAAAGCTGCATGGTTTCAATCCTTCTCTCTTCTCTATGTATTTTCATATAGACAGGTTGCCCCATTTCTACAAGACGCAATGCAACTTCAGATTTTTTATCAAATAAATATCTTATTTGTCGTTCATTGACAACTCATACTCAATCTAACCTTAATCAAGCAAATGGAAGGTATAAGCTAAGACAGATGTTTGCCATTTCATGACCGCCCACGACCCAGATAATTGTTGATATCCCGGTATAATGTGAAATGTGTGCAAAAGTACTTCATCGTTTGTAACCAAACTTGGAGAAAACGTTTCCTTCCTATACACCATCCTGTGGTAAAATTTTTGGCGAGGCACCCCTTACGACAAAGGGTGAAATGGGGTGGGGTGGAGTAATAAAATATTGAGTTTTAGAATGCTCTACTATTTTTCACTGTTTGATGTCATGTAGAACAATTCATTTTTATACTTTCATGTGACTGTTAAATTACTAAAATGTACAGCGGTTTACCGTAATTTTTTAAATAACATTAAACCATCTTTGGCAATTCTATTCAACAATAGAGTCACCACCGGAAACTAACAGAATAAATAAAAGATGATGCTGAAACTTCCTTTCTCTTCATCCGTCGAATGGAGCGGTCTACAGCCTGCAGAATCTCTGGAATTGTCAGCCACAGCTTGCGATACATGCACTCGAGTGTGCAAGATGATGGGTGAGTTTTGCAGAAAGTGTCGGCGATTCTTCCTAAACGTTGATCCTAAACTCAAATTGTTTTCCAGAAACGAACAGTAATACTAAGCATTGATGGTATGCCGTGGGGATATTAGGTTCCGTTACGTAAATATTTACGCATAATTTCTTCACAGTAATTACGAATCCAAGTAAAGATCATTTAAAGTATCGCGAGACTCGCATTCTCGTCTATTACTAGTTTTACAAATCTAAACTTTTGAGTTACTATTGCTTGGGTTGCTATTTTTATCAAAATTATATGCCTCTTAGTCCTTTCTGGAGCAAAACAACACAAATTGAAATACTCAACAAACTAGACAACTGTATTACTCCTATTTTAGGATGTAAATATAGGAACAAAATTTTCAAAGAGGCGGGAGGTCTCGAGTGGTTCAGTGGTTAGAACGTCCGCCCGGATAGCGGAGGACACGGGTTCGAGTCCCGTCTCAGAGACGTTTTTTTCCTTGAAAACATTCTTTGATATATTTATATCCTAAAATAGGAGTAATACAGTTGCCTAGTTTGTTGAGTATTTAATCCAGTTTACACATTAAAATCCGATGTTCAGTGAACGAAGATTGCCCCGTGTTTCTAATAGTTGAAAACAAAATTTTCAAAGAGACGGGAGGTCTCGAGTGGTTCAGTGGTTACAACGTCCGCCCGGATAGCAGAAGACACGGGTTGCAGTCCCGCTTCGGAGACGTTTTTTTTTTCGTGAAAAATTCTTTGGTATACAAATTGAAATGTTGGTTAATACTAGTGTGCCAGATACAAATTTAAATTTAAACAACCTGGATATTCATATGCGAAGCAGAGGAAAGCATTTCCGTTTCACGGTGTTTCGTGCAAAGTTTATTTTATATTCCTAAATTTCGGAACGAGGTATTGCCAAGATTAATGAGTTATCTTTTACGGACCTCGAAACGAAGAATGAAACAAAGAATACTTCGTAACTGGAAATAAAATACAATTTACATTGAATTCACTTCAAGAAGGCATAAATAAGACACTACTATGTGTGTAAATGAAATAGCCTGATCACACCCCAATAGTTCCAACAGTTACCCAATAACGTGCGACATTCGCTTACCTGAAAACTCGTAAAACTCCTCCCTAGTGATCATGAAAGCGGCTAGGTTGGCAGTGTATATGGCTAGGAAGACGACGGCGAACATTGCCCATACGTTCGTCATAAAACGCGACGTAAATCCTCTGGGCGAGTCCACATGTACGGCTGCCTGGAAGAGGACGGCCCAGACGAGCCAGTACGTGCGGAAGACGGAGAATCGATGCGAAGCAGAAGGGGCAGGCTGTAACAATAACGGGTGCATGTGTTAATCATAAATTTGCTTATATATCCCACTGTAAGCACACTCACACCTATACAACTACCTATGCATGATGAAACTAATTCGGCAGGAATGTCCCGTTTATTGATATACGAGCTATTCCATGGACATAACATGCCGCCGTTAGCAGTTTCGGTAGTAGGATCATAAATACAAATTTGCAGGTGCCGCTGGCGTTTTTGGCAAGCTTAAAATCGCCGAAAAGTTTACACAGCAAAAATGTTTTAGTTGACTACCGAGTGCGAGATCAATTTTGGGCCACTCAATAATGTTTGTTTTGTAACGTGCAGATTCTGTTATATTCTGTTTTATTCCAGAGGTGGTTTCTGGTTAAAATTAACTCCCTTTTTCTTTTTTTGCACTGTTTTGATATTTTGCAGGAACAACTATAAAACACTAGCAAAAATGCTTACACGATTTTTGTTCTTGCTAGTTTCGTTGCAGGAATTCATTTCCTTGAAGTCACCTCTATATTTTGCAAGAAATATTTTGCTTTGAAAAATAAATGGAAAGAAATAATCGGTCACTGTTCCAGTTGCAGTTCTTTAAAAAATACTTAAAAAAAAAACTGTTTGTGAATAAAGAATGTTTAATACCAGTGAATAACAAAAATTAAAGAACGGGAACGGCAGATTAACGACAACAAAATAATTATTAATAGAAAACAAATTCCATAAATCAAAGTAAAATCAAATCAAATGTATTTAAATTAAAAAACGTGGGGTGTTAAATCAGTTCTTTTAAGAATTTATTATGTTGCGACCGAAAACAGTCTTACTTCTTTGACCATAACATAAATGGTGAGCGGTATTTGGATCTCCTACAGTTTGAGTTAGTAGCCAATCCATCATGTTCTTAATCGCTGGATTGGACGGGGAGGACCGAGGGAGTAGCCAGTTAGATTTCCAGATCTAACACAGCTGGAATATTTTACATGGAGGTATTTGAAATATAGGGCCTATGTGAACCACACACAATTGTTGACCTAAAAGCAAGAATTTATGAAGGAAAAAAGCATGAAATTCGTTCAATTGCGCTAGAAATGATGAAAAATGTGCAAAGACAATTTGTTGTTACATGGTAATGTACAATACATAATATCGATTTCAAATAATAGAAAATCACAACTTTAATCAGATATATATTTCATAATATATTAATTACATATACATATACAGTATTGTTTAAATGTGGAAAAATAATTTGTGATCACATTTTGCTTATTGTGACACAAACTTCGGTTCGGTTTTAAATAAAACATTATTTATTTAATTACAAAGTTTTAAATTAAAGAAATTCAAATAATAATAAACTAAATCTTCAATTTTTCCGTCCTCGGGCACCAAAGTATACTCCAAACGGATCGTCTTCTCGGGTCTGGAAACGTTCTAGGCGGCTTCAGTGAAGAAATCGTCACTCCAGGGGTGTAACCAGTTCAGTGATATCTTCTTCTTCAGAGCAGTTGAAATAACTTTCAAATTTAATGGGAAATTTTTGGAAAAGGCCGGTGTTTCTTTTCGGACGGAGAAACACAGAAATAAATTCTGTTTCTTTTCGGATGGGGAAACAAATAGAAATAAATTTTAGGTTTCTTTTCGGACTTAGAATAACTTCCAAATGGACTCTCTAATTCCTTCTGGACCTAAAGAGACGGTCGGTCAGAAATCTTTAACTTCTAGACTCAAAGGGATAGTCGGACGGTCGGTATCAACAAGTTCCTCAAAAGATCATTTTCAATTTGCAACACAGCAAAATCGTGTATTAAAAATTTGACAACCCTAATAAAATGAAAACCATAGCTGATCTTTTGATCCGCTGGTCGCATTGCCCAGTTTCTGAATTACTTGCTTTCGCACAGGTTCTTTGTTCTCCTTGCTATCCCTTCAAATAGGTAGTGAACGTGGCAACGATCCCACGATGCTTACTACTGCGAAAGGTCATCATAACAAACTTCGACAGTCGCGAAATTTATTTTTTGAGTACCCTCAGTTGACCAACTAGGTGATACAAAAACAAAGCTTACACCATGTTACAAATTACAGAAAACAGAAAAACTTGAGCGTGGTGTGTAGTCAAATTACGCGTTCACACCGAGTGTTTATTTAACACAATTAAATTCAACCCAGCATATAAATTGTGGTTAGCTTAAATATGCTAATAACATTTACAGAGGGTTGTTTTAGACATTTAGCCCTAATTTAACTTTACTGTAGTAAACTTTATGTCAGGGTGTAAACTAGCTCATTGTAAACGACGTGTTACAAACTTAATATTACAGTGCAGTGCAAAGGCGCCATTATATATTATTTTATAACTCACAAATTGCGGCCACCGCAACTGGAGTATCGCGCGAATTTGTACGTAAAATCATGATATTGAATCAATTTCATCCATATAAACTGCAGATGCTTCAAGAATGATGCGAAGATAACTCCGAAATGCGAATAGAATTTTGTGAAGAAATGGGGAAAAGAATTCAAACTACAAGGCAGTTATATTTGCTTCAGTGATTTTATCCCAACGGCGTAGTTAATAAACATAATTATTGGTACTGGAGTGACAAAAATCCACATATTTTTGCAGGTCACGCCCAACGGCCTCAAAGAATTAATGTTTGAGCAGGCATATTAGGTGGTACTATTATCGGACCATTAATTAATTATTGATGAAAACCTAAACGGAAACAATTCCTTAGAGATGTTAGGCATCATAATTGAACCTATTATTATTCAAGAATTAGAAACCCAACAAGATATTGACGGAAACATGAATTTTTTTCCGTCAATATCTTGTTGGATTTCCTGGACAGTGGATTGGAAGCAGGGGCCGATATAATGGCCTTCGCGATCTCCCGTTTTGTCTCCATTAGATTCTTTGGGGTTACCTGAAGTCAGTAGTGGACAAATCAGAGCGTGCAATAAATAATTGAAGATTTTCGGCAACGGATTCAAGGGAATGTAGAGCAATAAGAAGGGAAACGTTAGAATGGAATTTTAAAACCGATAGTCTTATTGTTTACAAACTAATGGACAGAATTTTGCACATTTTATTACATACAAACTGAAATAATTAAAGAAATGATTTAAATAATAACACTTAATCGCATGTTATTCGAAAACGAATTGATATATTTTTATTTCTCGCACAGGCATAAAGTGCGTGTTGAGCCCTTTAATTTGAGGTACTACAAGATGGGTAATGCCATTTACGATTCACATTTACATTTTAATGTGATAATTATACTGCAATTCAAGGTCCTTCTTACTATCATTGCTGATGCATTAACAAAACGACTGTTGTATCAAATCTTTCTGTTCCATTCATTTTCCTTAGTTTTAAAGATGTATTCTCCCAGCTATTGGTAAAGACGACAAATAAACAGAGTGGGTGTGGATTACTCGCACGACATTCTCTCACCTAAGCCCCCGATCTTCTCTAAACGGTGTGACTTTGGACAAATGAATGTTTAAATATGTGCTAAGCAAGTATTGTTTAATAATGAAAGAACCTTGATTAAAATCGATCGATTTACATATTGTTCAGATTGTTAAGATGAATAATTGTCGTATAATACAATAAAGTCATTATATTTGTAGTATGTATTGTTGACTATACTATGCCAATATCGTTTTTTGGGAAAAAAACCTCAAATAATTCCTAAACGATGGGATTTTGCTAAATATATAGGGTGTATCTTAAGTACACTACCAAACTTCAGGAAGTGATTATACGGTCAAGTTTAAGCCGCAAAGTTCATATGAAGGTGGATCCTAAAACGTTTTCTAAAGGAGCACTCAAAAGATATCTTTTTAAAGTTAATAAATAATAATACGTTTGCAACGTGTGGCAAGAAAACGCCTAAGGCCTGCTAAAATATTAATCTAAAATTAATATATTATATGAAATATAATATATCCTATGTGCAAACTATGTTCCTTCGGAATATGAGTCGCCAAACTAATTACTAAAGCTACATAAAAAAGGTTCTTTTGTTAAATTTACGTTGGACTCGGTTTAGGACGGTTTTTGAGAAAAATGCGTTTAAATGCAACCACGCAAGCACTTTTGCAGTACAGCCTAGAACAAAATGTTTCAAACAAAAGTTGTAACATCTATTGCTTTTATAAAATGATATTATTTTCGAGTATTATCGGGAACGTTACCAAATTACAGTAGTATATGCATAGTATATTATTGCATTTTTGTATTCTCTGTCGAATTCAAGGACCATTTTATTAAACTCGCTCCCTTTTGAGCGAAATTTAATATTTTGTATCTCTATGAGAGCCTATATAATACATTTTTTTGAAACATATGATGTAACCATAGACAAAACCTTCTAGACGGGAAATTATCATTTGGAATAGAAATATAGCGCCACCTAGCGATTATGGGTTAGAAGTAAAAAATAAACTAAAGAAAATTTTTATTTATTAACTCATTAGTATTTTATCCCCATGTTTAAACTAAACTTGTTTTCACCCTTTTGTTTTGAAAAAATAAACGGGTGCGATCTGGAAAGCATCGTGGATCGTTATTTACGTTTGACAGCTGACCTAACCTAAAAAAAAAAACAAAAAAAACACCTTGATTTTCCAACGTGTCAAAAACATTGATGTCCAAAAACCAAAGCAATGTGTCTTCAGATCATGTTTTTGCTTAGGACAACCCTAAGCAAAAACCGTCAAATAAACGGAAATTTATGCAATCGTTAAAAAAATATGTTATCAATTGACGTTAGCAGGGATCCATTTAACTGAAGCTGACTATCCCGATTGAAAAGGTGAAATTGTTGGGTGTGGAAAAGATCTATTACAGTGTTTTCTTCGCTCTGGTGTGCGTCGCCATGAACATGCTATATTTGAGAAGGTTGGCGAAGATGGTAAATAACGAAGTAACAAAGAGTGATGCCTGACCTTAGAGAGCTCGAGGGATATCGTGCCGTCGTTGGGGGAGAACGTAGACCATGCTGACGGGGAACCATAAGGAGCTGGGAGATGAGGCGGTTTTGAACGTTTTGGTACATTTATTAATTTTAATGCATGGGCAATTTTAGTTCATTGTTTTGAATAAATTTTAAATTCATTTGATATTTTGACTTTATGTCATCAGAAATTGCAAAATTTTATGCAAAAGATCAAATATTAAATGCAAAAGTCAATTATAAAAATGGGATAGTGTATAATTATATAATAACAATAATTTTAGTTTGTATATCTTAATTAGTGATGTATCAAATAACTCACTATTCGGCCATCGTGTATAGACAACAACTTCAGCTTATATTAGAAAATTTTACATAATTCATTAAAGTTAATATTTCTTTTTGGTTATTTTTTTTAGTTGATGATTGATGAATCCCGGTTACCTAAAGCATTAAAACTGTTGGAGAAACGAATTCAAACTATATTAGATTCTGGACACAAAGGGTTTTGGAGACAACAAAACTGAATGAGAAATAGCCTTTTGGCTGCTACGGAGGTTTATGGAGGTAGAGTTGATCCAGGTGTACAACAAAAAGATTGTATTGGTAAAAAAATTTGGGGTGAGATTTTGATTTATCTTGATGAAGTAGGTTAAGTTAAGATTAATGGTGCCATTATTGGTGCCAATTGGTGCCAAGATTAATGGTGTCAGTACGTCCGTATATTTTTCCTATTTCTATTTATTTTACGAAGAAAGTTTCATAGTTTCAAACGTATTTTTTTGAAAAAAAATTGCAAATGACTTCTAAACTATACTGTGTTCCCAGGCTAACGTGAATAAAATCAATAAAATGCTTATGAAAGAACATTTCAAAAAACCCTAGGACAAGTCAACTTTGTTTTAAAACTAGGCACTTTTTGGTATATATTATAAAATTTTCTACATCACGGCTGTGACGTGATCGAGTACTTTTTAAATGGCCTCCTATATTTTTTGAAATAATTTTCGTTGAAATAAACTGTAAGGGAAGTAGGGCCTACATACTAACCTCTATATTAAGCAAATGTACTTTTTTTTACTTTAAATGTCCAAAACTTCTAAACCGGTGCGATTTTGGACGTGTGTATATTAAATAAAAGCGACCGTAAATTCCACAAGGAATTTAGAAATGTAATAATATTCAGGGCGTTCCATTTAAAAAACTGAAATCGAGTAGTGTTTAGAAGAAATGGGACACTCTGTATATATGAAAATAACGTCGTTTTGTAGGGGAAATAAGTACTGTAACTTTTATTTGAAACATTTTTTGCTGAAATGAACTCTAAGAGGGCTGAGATTCGTACTACTAACCCCCTGGTTAAGCAAATGTCACTTCTGGTAAAAAAAGTCTAATAACTTCTCGACGATACGATTTTGGACAAATGTATGTTTAATAAAATGGACCATAAATTCGACAATGAATTCAAAAATATAATAATGGGGGGTGTTCTATTTAAAAATCTGAAGTTGCATAGTGTCTAAAAGAAATGGGTCATCTGTATATATAAATGTACTTCTAGCAGACCGAAACACTAAAACTAAGACTAAAAGATTTTTTTTTCTTAAAATGGTAGAAGTGTAAATCACAGACTAACGGATGGACGGACGGATGGCCAAAAATGGTACCATTAGTCTTAGAATATTATAATTTGTCCAGATATGTCAAAATCCCACCATCAAAATTTTGGACCGAATGCATTACTTTCCCTTTATACCTTTAAGGTAAGAGCAAGTAATAAAAAAGTATGTTGGCGAGGCGGGGCAGATAATGATCAAAAATTATGATGTAGCAGAAAAAAAAGGTAATTTATGTCTCTGGAATGTCGGCATTTTTAATTATAATTTTGCAACGTGGCAAAGAACTAATA
>JAWQRJ010001028.1:0-17292 GCA_033557515.1 Diorygopyx duplodentatus
ATGTATAGGTGGTTCTTTAAAGTTTGTAAGGGTTTTTAAGTGACTTATATATCGGTATCGTTATAGGTTGTATATGTTCGTTTAGACATTGTATGCTGTTATGTAATGTTTTTTGTTTGTCTATTTGGTATGCTTCCAATAGTTCCATTATATATCATTTTCCTTTTTGGTGTAATATTTTTGTATTATTTTCTATGTTGAAGTCATGGTTGTGAGTTAAAAAGTGATTGCCAACTGCAGAATTTTTGTTTCGTTTATGTACTCTGATTCTTTGTGATATAGAGCGTCCTGTTTCGCCAATATATGTTGCTCTACATGTACCGCATGTGAGAGGGTATACCCCACTTTTAATAAATTTGTTTATTTTGTCTTTGGAAAAACAATTTAAATTAACTTTATGGTTGGAATTTCATGGGTGTCTTCACGCCGGTAATAAAAACATACTTTCTGAGACAATTTTTGAAACAGCTTCCAAAGACGTTGGTCAATTATCCCATCCGCGATGATAATAGTAAATGTTTTGAAACAAATAATGTCTAGTAACTTAGGTTGGTTGAGTTTTCTCCAACAATTTCTCCAATGTTGATATTATTAATTTATTTATTATTCATGGTCGATGCTAATAAATAGTAAGTAAAACGTGTAGGACGTTTAACGGAAAAAATCCGAATTTGCCGCCGCTTAATACAACAAAATTCGGAAGGATACCATCCAGTTTATATGTCATGGGAAAGCAACTGGAGCATATGCAAAATATACAACCGTAGCAACATTTTGAAAAATCGAATTTTCATAACTGGACTTATGCGATAACGTTCATATTTCATTAACCGAGACATAAATTAGTAAATTACTAATTATGATAAATTACTAAAGAAAGTTATAAAATTACAAATTTGTTCTCCATATCTTTCTAAACAAATCAGAATTCTTGATTGGACTCCACCGACAGTTGCATTTCGATTTTGAATCGGATGTAATGCATCAAAAGCTCCTCGAACCCGATTTTCCAATTCTGCTCCAAAAATCCATCGGATCTGGCGATCTTGCAGGCTAGCTTCATGGACCCAATCTTCGAAACCATCTGTCTTCGAAGTTATTTATCAATTCCAGTGCAATGCACCGGATCTCTATCTAATTGGTACCAACACGATTGTAGTTCATTGAATGTTAATGTCTCTAAAAAGTCTGCCACCATGGTTCTTAGGATTTCAAAATATCTTGCCCCATTTAAAATGTCGTCGTAAATAAAATACCGATATTATTGGTTGTTGTACAACAAAACATGAGGATTTTGGTCTACCCAAAAGTGAAAATTTCGACAATTAACAATCGCCTCTAGAAAATTTCGCTTCGTCCGTACAAATAATTTTTCACAAAAACCTTGGTTCCTCTTGTAGGAACCAAGATTCATCTCACAGAATTCTAACTCCATTTCCAAATGCTACCTGCGTTAATTTTTCACCCTAAATATGAAATCAACCAACCTAAGTTACGTAAACGTCAAAATTGATAACTAATTGGTAGGCAACCCAATTTACAACAACTGAATGCATTGTCAAAGGATCGCTTTGCAGCAAGAGCTTCCCATATATTTCTAATGGACGGTCTGCGGCCAGGGCCGGCCTTCCCTACAAGGGGGCACGGGTGCAAAAAACCATTTTGGGCCCCAATTTTTTGAAATAAAAAAAACATGCAAAAAATTGCTTAAAATATATTTTATTTAAATTTGTGATTTTGTTTTTGCTGTTACATTAATTATTCCAGAAAAATCACAATTTTTCGCAATTTCTTTTTCGATGCTTAATATGGTAAGTGCATTTAAACGTTCTGCACACATACTTGACTGCAGATAACTCTTTAGTAATTTTAATTTGCTAAAAGAGCGCTTTGCATTTGCTACAGTAACTGACAATGTAAAGAAAAATTTTTACACAGTACATTTGGAAATAGTTCATTATAATTATTATTTAGTATGTATTGCAATATATCTTGTGTTACCACTTTCATTCACAATAAAATCTTGTAATAAACCAATTTCCTGGATTAAGTTTTCATCTATATCTGTGCTATAAAATTTTATACGTTCTTTGGAACATTTTTCTAATTCACATTGTTTAAGGTTTTTAAATCGGTAATCAATTTGAAATAACATTGGGTATACTCTTAAATCTCTCTTCAATTTGTAATATAGCAGTATCAATTTCAGCGTTGAAAAAGTAACATCTACATTCCTCTACTTTCTACAACTTCATCTTGTTCTTAAATTTTGGATTTCAATTTTAATTTTAGTAACTAAATTAAATGCGGAGTCAAGAACGATTGGTTTTGCTTGAAGTAGTTTGTTGATGCTATTAATTTTTGACAATATTGCAAACCATACTGATAAACTTAAAATAAATGGCATTTGTTGCAATGAATCTAGTAGACTTTTAGCCTCAGATACAGCTGCGTTATCGTTACTTATATCAATAAATTCTTCTAGGACATGTGATAATGTAGTGGTAAAATACCAGAGGTGGACAGCGCCAAAGCCGATGATAGAACCATTATAGCTGTTATAATGTTGCAGGAGACAGAAGGAATATATAAGTTAGGTACTAAGCATGGCATTCTAAACCAATTCTACGCAAGGAAACAGTTCACTGTCTGAAAAGAAACGTTCATTTCAGTCGATACTGTTCCCGAACACGAAGTTACCATCCGAGAATGTGCAAAAAAAGAATCACATCTTGGCGGCCAAGGATTTCAGCATTGCAACTGTAGTGGTGAATGCGTTTTTAATAGATGCAAATGTAAAAAGTCAAATCTCTTGTGTAACTCAAAATGTCACAACAGCCTCACTTGTAAGAATAAATTATTATAATTTTATTTCTCATTTTTATACTCACAAAAGTTGTATCATCTGTGATATAGATTTCTTCTTTCATCTGTGAATTTCTATGATATTGTTAATTGGAATATAACAACGCATATTTTGCAAAAACACTTTATTATTGCTACACATGGAGTTTAGTTTACAAACGCCTTATATGCCTTATAAGACAACTTGAGATATAACTTTACATACAACTTTTTGTACCCCTTCAATATAAAATAAACTAAAATTTATTGGGTTTTATTACTTTATCCAAGTCCTACTAGATGTTTTGTAAAATAGCAAGATTATTTGATTAATTCTGCCTCAATAATCACTTTGTCCAAATTGGGTAGATATTATACATAATGGCTGGATAGTATAAATAATACAGAGATTAATTACTTGGACTGTAACATATACACAAACGTTCCAAAAGGAAGATCAAAAAAAGGGTCACGAAGCAGGCTTATCCTTTCGTGATTTTCTTGTCTTTAAAATAAACATTTGATTCCTATTCGGAACCAGAGGTTCTATTTTCAGAAACGTTGCCGATTTTCTGAAATTTTGCTGCGAAAAAAACGCCCCTTCGAACTGTAGTTTGAACCTTTGAATCATGCATTTTTTAGTAACGATTTTTTAAGTCATATTTCTAAGTTTCTAATTTTTTTAGATTTTTTTTCAGTAAATAACGTTGAACATTTTTTTTCCAATTTTTAACGTTTCCTTACTTTCGCTGAAACAGTAGAACGTTAAGATATGACTTTACAAATTTGAGCCCCCTACGAAATGTAATAAACTCAGGATTTTAAAGTTATTTTGAGGTAAGGCTGACCTAACTTGTACTGTTTATATTATTAATTTCTGGATAAATAAATGTTTGTATTCACTTACCTGCATTATTTCTTAATTATAACTTAATTATAAAAATTATTATTAAAAAATTAATGTTTATTTATTAACATTCATTCCGACAAGGATATAATATAATATTTATAGGGCAGATGAGCTTACCAAGTTTTCAAATAGACTAAGTCATAAACTAATTTTATGAAATATCTTGCATTAAACATTGTATATCTTTAATCTCCACGTCCGATATTTTATGCGTTTATTTCTGTTTGATGGACATTTAAACTAAGCATTTTTTATCATTATAATTTATGGTCACGTTAGGTCTGCATTTAAGTAGAAATTTATATAAAATATGATTAAGATATAAATAGCACAATGATAAAATTATCGGACCTCATCTTCATCATAAAATTGAGAAGCTTTCTGTAAGGCTCATCAATAGGCAATCAATTAATGACCTTAATTCATGAATAATATCATACTCATTAAGACAGATATAATCTAGATGCTTGTTTATTAATAATAAGAATCTTAGCAAGCTTTGAATATTTTCACGTAAAATTGTGCAGACGTATTATTTAGGAAACTTTATACATTAAGGAAACTTTTCGTGTTATTATTATAAAATGATTTTATATAAGGTTTAATGGGCTTAAAATACAACACTTCTGGAACTACGTTCAGCTTTTGACGTCTGTTACTAATTTTATTAGCTGTTTATGACACTATTTCCTTAGAATGCAATTCGCACATTCAAAGTATAGAAACAAGTACTTCAAGTAAAGTACTACAAGAAAAATGAACTTAAACAAAACGTTACAATTTAGTGCGTATTTAATTGGACCAATAGCTCACGGTCTGGTTCTTTTATCATTCTTCTTAAGCAGCTGGGTTGCTTCAACGTAGATATGGTGTAGAAGCCTTTCCTCATGTTTCTTGGCAAACTTTCCAATTTCAATAATTTTGATAAGCCTTAACTAATTTTCCAATATGTCATTAGCCAATTTTTTTTGGATCAATTATCCTATATGTTTAGATAAAATCTTCTTGATTCAATCTTTGAACCAATTTGTAAATAAATTTTGGAATATGTTTCTGTCAATTCCCAAATCTTCATGCCCCAAATAAATGATCAGTATTCTCAAAATTTCTCATCAATTTCCAATGCATTTTGATCAGTTTCCAATTTTTTTGATCAATATGCAAATCTTCTCGATAAAGATTTGGATGAATGTTCAATAATTTTGATAACCCTTAACTAATTTTCCAATATGCAATTAGCCAACTTTTCTTGGATCAATTATCTAATATGTTTTGATCCAATCTTCTTGATTTTATCTTTGAATCAATTTGTAAATCAATTTTGAAATAAGTTTCTGTAAATTCCCAAATCTTCATGCCGCAAATAAATGATCAGTATTTTCAAAATTTCTCATCAATTTTCAATGCATTTTGATGCGTTTCCAGTTTTTTTTGATTAATTTGCAAATCTTCTCGATAAAGATTTGGATGAATCTTCAATAACTTTGATAAACCTTAAATTAAATTAACTAATTTTCCAATATGTCATTAGCCAATTTTTCTTGGATCAATTATCCAATACGTTTTGATCGAATCTTCTTGATTCTATCTTTGAATCCTTGAAAGTATACCCCATTATTATATTTAAACAAAGGCTTTGGGAAGAAAATGTGTAACAATAGCACTCCCGCTAAACATTTTAAATTTATAATTTCTACAAGCTCCAAAGTAAACATTCCCAACCGCCCTATTTTTATGGCAACCTATCAAGTTTATCATTCTTTACGATACACGAAAAAAGATAATCCAGCTCCGGGCCAAAAATACTTTTCTACGCTCAATTCGGGCGCACCAAAATAGATTTAATAAGGAGTGAAAAAACAACACAGTTTACCTACGGACTGTTGTATGACTTCGGTGTTACTGGTCAGCCTCATCAGCCGGTCATACTCTTTGCCGTATTTCCCGTCCACCTCGCTCCGTGCCATGATCGATACCGAGTGCGGTCCTGTGTCGAACCCAAAGGCGAAGCAATTCCAATTTTCTTTTCGTTTTCTGGAAATTATGGCAACGGAAACACTCTGCCGTGTATTGTTCTGATCGAGCAGGGCGGAACAACTACTACATTCGAGCGGCACTTGTTTACGGTATGACCATGCTGTTTTTGCCAGTTAGTCGATTGCCAAGTACAAAATCTTTGAAAGCCCGACCAGTACTGTGTCGGAATCGAGATTGTAAATAGCCCCACGACCTACTAGATGCCTGCTCGGATATTTATATAAATATAAGACAATTTGCGATGGTATTTCAATTGGCAGATACGTTCATTCCGCAGTAATTCAGTAGGCCATGATTTACACCGGCAATTGGAGAAGATTTCTTGACTGCGTATCTAATTGAAAATATCGATAGGATATAACACATGATTCAAAATGAATTGCTTCACACTTTTTAATGAATCAAATTGAACGCCAAATCAACTGCCGGTTCATCAATACTCCGAAAGATGGCAAGATTGCTAATGTCGCTTTGATGTTTTCGTTATGTCTTGTATGATGAATTTTTAACACGTTTAAATTGGTTTTTTCGCAATGGGAAGCTTAACATGGAAATAAATCGAATAAAATTCGACAGCTGGACTTTTTCCCTAAGGTACAAGAAAGTGTTAAGCAAAAATCGTCTGTAGGCAGTACACGCAAGGTTTGCGTCGTCTAGAAAGTGCTACATTTGAGGAGGTTAACGAAGAAGGTAAATAACGAAGTAATAAACAGAGACGTACCTCCTGTCCTTAGAGAGCTCGAGAGGGATACCGCGGTTGGTGGAGAACGGAGAGGGAGCCATGGCGACAAGGAACCATACAGAGCTGGGAGATGAGGCTTTAAATGCGATTTTTTTATTTCTCACCAGGTTTATAGTAACGATGAGATCGTGCTGATTATGTTTGCCCTTCTTCTTTTTGTTGTTATTTTTGATCGGCACCACTGCAGCGCTGGCGGCGGCCGCCTTGGCTGGGGCCTGCTTTATCGGCTGACCCTTCTGCTGGGACTTCCCCTGGTGCTTTTGCTGGTTCTGCTTCGGCCCGTGGGTCGGTGTCCTTGGACCCTGACCCTTCTGGGTCACGTGACCGACGCTGCCATCTGCCGGCTTGTTTCGAGCCTGCAAACATTAACGCATGTTAACATATTAACATATAATATTAATTAATTAATAAATTAATATTAATTGTAATTAATATAAATTTAATAAATTAATATAAGCATATTCATACAATTTTAGGCTTCCGAAAATATAGTGAAAAAAAAAGTTATCTGTAGCAATGCATATTTCTACAATAAAACTTGAGTGTCTGGAATTATACAGTTTATCAAGTGGGCTCATAAACATATAAAGTTAATCATTCCCCTGACAATAAACAAATCACAAAGGTCTAACCGAGATTATGATAAATAAAAATAAATACTAAATAAAACAGATTTAGGTATACACGATTTACGTATTACTATGGTCTATTTATATAGTGTGTATTTCGCTATATCACGAATGGTGGAATAAATGCATACTATTAGCCCTTTTAATCGGGTTAAGTGCGAACAGGGCAGGGTGCAAATGGGGGCTAATTTTAGAAGAACACGCGATAGGGCACCAGCGAGAATTAATTTGTTTAGAATGGTAATCTCGAGTCGTGCTTGCGAAGTTTATAAAATTGTACTGCTCGGCGTACGTTTACGCTTTCCTTTAGAAACCTCTTGCAAATAGGAATAACCTAAATTTAGTTTGCTTTGGACACATAACATTTTGAGACCTGCAAGATTACAGACCCCTGGAAGACTGTGTCTTCACTGAAGCTGCCTGGAACGTCTCTGAGGCCGAGGAGACGGACCGTGGAGAGTAAACTCTATAAAATCTGGCGCCCGAGAACCGAAGAAGAAGTGTGTTTAGTTATAGAATTATGGAGTGATTTAGCAATTTACCTTCAGTTCTTTTCCAATTCATTGATCGAACAGTTTATGTGTTGATTTTTTATTAATTGATGTATTGATTTAAGTCCTGGTAATTTGGTATCTTAAAATACATGTTTGGGCGTAATGTTCACGAAAAAAAAAGAAAATCTTTAAAAACTCCGCAGTAAAGACTCTGTTCCCAAAATAGCCCCCCTTTCGTTAAAGATATTATAGTGTGTTGCTCGCTTACTGCCGCTTTCCCATTATAACAAGAACACAAAGAACAAGCGGTCCAAGATATGGGTACGCACTTCTAAACGACTTATTTCTAAAATTACTCCAGACGCTATTTCTATGTGGATTTTCAATACTTCGTATTGCCACAAATTTTTCATAACCACACTACGTTGTTTTTACCAATTTTCTTAAATAATTGCCCTCCAAAGAACATTCGAATTCTGCTGGTTGCGCCTTAGAGTTGACAACGTTTTCTGGAAGTTACTCCGCAGATGTATAGCCGATTGTGAAACTGTATTCTGCAGTCGCTTCTGGCGGGATCTAAATTTAGTGACAAGTCTTCGAAGCGTTGCCCGAAATATGTTATAAAACTGGAAATTTAACGCCTTCCATTTCAGTTTTCAGAGCCCAAGTGAACGTTTCGGTATATTCAGAGCCTTAGTCCCAGAAGCAGCGGAAACCGAGGGTCGAAATGGTGGGTGTTGTTAGCATGTGATGTCGTTGATAGATTAAAATTGTGATTTACTGTGAATGCTTGATTTTTAAATTCGGAACTCGCAGCGATGCATCAAGATGGCCTAGAATACAAAACGAGCCATGAGAATTTTTACTATGTACTGGATGTTTCTCTATAAACATAGTTTTGGGGTTGATAAAACTGTTTAAGCACAGAATAAATTGTCGGTAAATATGATTGCCAATAAAACTTATATACTGATTATACTAAAATAAACTATTTTTTCTAATTAGATTATATTCTGGACAAACAAAAAATCCATTTGTATTTCACTACCTATATTACTAGTGCACTTATCATATATTACATGTAATCAATTTAATATTTGCAGTGGTTAATTACAAACTAAATTACATTGTCATGTTTGTTCAACGCGTAATAGAGTAAACTTCATTAGTACGTTGTTTATTAAATAATTCCTGGAATTGTTGGAATCAACAATTCAATATCCAGAAAATATAAATTCTTCACTGCGTAGTTCAAATTCCTCTTCTGTCTATTTTTAAAAAAAGTTTGAAATTTTAATTAAAGTAGACACGAGCTTGCAAGAAATTATAATCAATATTCGTGTTTTATGTGTACCTACACTATAAAAGTAGTATAAAGATTTATTAGATAATTAAAATTTTATTTACATTTTCCCGTTAATAAATTTGATTGTAAACTCTTTCAAAAAATGATTTTACACTGATATTTTACGTAAAAGTAATTTGTTTGTGTACACGTTTTTGTAGTTTAAGATTAATGATTTTTGCATGTTTTTTAAGCCTAGTTTACAGGGTGATTCACTTTTAAATACAGAAACTTCAAGAATCCACACACCGGTAAAAAATAAGTATAGTCTATTCTATATTTTTTTCGAAAACAATTGATTGACATTCAATCTGCAAAATTGAACACAGGCAACCCGGAATTTCAGATTTTAATAAAACTTTTTTTTGTGCGTCATCATACCACGTAGATCTGTATAATTAATTCACGAACATTACAAAGAATACTAAGTTGCCTTCGACTTATTGAGTTGGAAATAATTTACGTCACATGTTCTCATCTATTAATTCCTACCTTGGACACACTCCATTTTTATTACCCCCAATTTTTTGTAAAAAACCAAAATTAATTATGAATATTCGACAGAGCGTATCTTGAAAAGCAAACCGTTTTCGAAAAAAAAAGTATAAGGTAAACTACACTTATTTTTCACTTGTTAAAGTACAACTATTTATTCAATGAGATATCACAAGCCCAGTATGTTTATTATTTTGCGGTAGGATTTCCCGTTTATCTCCATTTATTTAATAGTGACAAAACGGTTGATAAAAGAGAATATCCACCATTATTAACTGTATTAACTATGGCATTATTAACTGTTTCCAAATATGATATCAAACATTCAAACATACTGTATATTAGAAAATAATTTTAGATTAGAAGCAGGTCGATATTTTTTACCGCTGAACCACCTCATCCATCCATACATATATAACAAATCGATATATTCAATGGTGAATTATTTAAGTTAACCCTAGAAAAACTAAAGGGGAGGGGGATCTCGATGAGCCAGCGGTACAATATTATTTAATGTAATTCCATAAGTTATTTTCGTACGGATTTAATGTTTAAGATATTGATAATTTAAGACATTGTTAATTCATCTTTTATCTTACCGAGAAACAGTGGATCTTCATCATCTTTTTTATATTATAGCACTAATTAATTAGCGGGTTTCGGACACCCCTTTGGCAGTTCATGGTATATATTTTCTACAAACTGTTTTTACGCGTCTATATATTTACTAACAATAAATATACAACAGTTGTGTAGAGGTACACCGTATATGCACGTTCTTAGTAAAAACAGAATTTCAATGGAGAATTTTAGCTTTTAGGCAATTGGATGCCTACAAATTTTCCTTCCTGGAAGACCGAGCTCGCTCGGAGGATAAAAACACCAAAAAAACATTGTATCCTACCCCTGTCAGACCTTGCCCGGACCCTTCGTTAGTCTCTAGCTCAGACCGAGCTAGAATTTTTTAATTTCTTATACTGGTGGCGTCATCGTACGGGCAACGATTAAACTATCGTCATGGCCGCGACGGCCGCGACCATGTATAGTATCTTTGTTTCGCTGCCCGCCGATAGATAGCAGTTCTGTATCGATGTTTTTCTCACAATTTTATTTATTTACGATACAAAATGAATTTAGTGAGAGTCGGGACATATCTCAATCGATTCCTGGCACCGGATTGTTGAAATCCTGCAAATATCGGACGGCAACATAACGCCGTGTTCCCGGTGTTGGGAATACATACATACATACAGGACTAGCGCGTTCAATAGTACATGATATTTCTGTGCAAAATTTACCTGTTTATTGTTGTGATGTTCTGAAAGGGTCTGTTTACTGCCTTTTGTTCAGGCATCGTACATCTGGTCAAAACATTTCCATGTTTTACCATTGCGAACGTATAGTTGTGTAAAATTAGTTTTGTAGAGTTTGTAGAGTTAGTTTTGTTCATATACCTCCCACATCACCGAAGAAGATAATTGTAGAAACTAAAACAAGCACTGATTGAATTTGATCTGATAACAGGAGAAATTCTAAGGCAGCTGGCCAAAAAGTTAATTGTAAAACTAATGATCCATTTAGGCTAAAATATGGAAGTGGGAACTCGAAAAATGAGCCACTGAGGTTACTTCCTATAGGTCAATATCACTACTTCCAGAGCTCTCAAAGCTTTTTCAGAAGTTGGTCATTAAAGGATTAAAACTGATAATATAATACTGAACGAGAATTTAATTTTAGAAATAAAGATACAGCCATAAATCAAATCCGTAGGATTACAACTGTGATTGAAAGGTCCCTAGAAGGGAAAGAAGTCTGTTCCACAAAAATGTTTTGTATTTCTATTTTTCATTGCATTGAGTGTGGTTTAAGTTTTTGATGTAAATTATTGCAACAACTCTAATGCAGCAAAACATATTGATTTAATGTGGAATGTTTAAAGTCCACCTTCAATATGGTTTAATATACTGTTAAAGGTAAGTAATATATACGCACTGATAGTTTTGTATTTATTGTATTTTATCCTGCCCTACATGTTTCGTACATATTGTACATCATCAGGGACAAGTACAAAAGAATAAAACTATAATGTAATGACTTGACTTGTCGTCTTATGAGCCTATTAATATTATAAAAAAGTTGATTATAACTATGGATATGGATATATGCACTCAGTAAACAGGTTAAAAGTAAAAACGTCTCCGAGACGGGAATCGACCCGGTGTCTCCTGCTTTCCGGGCGGACGCTCTGACCGTTGAGCTATTCGGGACCCTCCCCGCCTCTTTGATATCTTCTTCCATGAAGATTCGCACCTATCGTCGGAACGTGTTACACAAACCGTGTTTTCATATAGAAACACAGGGCAATCTTCGTCCACTAGATATCGGATTTTAATGCGTAAACTGGAATAACTATTCAACAAACTAATGACTGTATATATTAGTAAAATATATTTGTATTCTAATTTTTTCATAATTCTTTGAATAGTTAGGGGATTATATTGGTTGTTAATGGCGATATGTAGTATTATCTGTTTCTCTCTCTTTCTATATCTTGTGGATTTAATAGGTATTGTACATTCTGTGGGTGTAAAAAGTTTATGGAGTTAGAGACCTATTTATGGCTATAGGTGCGATTATTTCAAGGAACAAAATTTTCAAAACAGACGGGAGGTCTCGAGTGGTTCAGCGGTTAGAACGTTCGCCCGGATAGCGAAAGACACGGGTTCGAGTCCCGGTTCGGAGACTTTTTTTACCCTTATTCATTAATAACGTAGGTAACATATATTATACACCGTGTTCAATTTCACAGTGTGATTAAAGAACAGAAAGATGCACTAAATTAAAGTGTCGCAAGGCGAAATTCCCAAACAGGAAGTAATTTGGCGCTAACTTCAGCTTGTATTCGAAGGCCCCTCGGTTGTATGCAAAGTTCGGCAAATTCCGGTTGCGTGTACACTCGCTTTGAAATTTGTAATTATCGGCGGAAAACCGTGAGGGATAATGAAGGCAGTTGCAAAATTCAATTTAGTCCAATATCCCGAAGGCGCTACTTAAAATAGTTGCCGATTTATTTTTTCTTTAATTTTCTAGGGGAAGTTCTTCAAGATGGTTGCGTTCAGTCTTATGCTTAAAACGTCCAATCTCCGTACATATTAGTTTATCATTTAATTTTATGGTTTAATTATGATTTAATTTTTATTGTTTTTCAGACTGAAATCACACTGGACAAGGAACAAATTATAAGTAAGACTTTCTTTTTTTCTTAATACCAAAAGGCTTAGTGACTCCTGAATTATTTCTGATTCTTTATTTTTCCTAATTTCTTTTCAGTGTTGCAAAAAGCATTCAACATGTTCGACACTGGAAAAAAGGGCAGTATTGAAAAGGAAAAGGTCCGGACTATCCTGAACACTCTAGGCCATTCCTTCAACGACCACGAATTGGAAGCACTTCTTGAAAATGAAGACAATCAAGGTAAAAAAATTAATTTCAATACGTACTGGACATTGTCCAAAACTGTCCACCGAAGGTGCAAACAATTTTGGACACTTTTGGCCACTACTTCACGTGTCCATTATGAACTCTGCGAACGCTTTAGCTCTCTGACCTCCAGCTTAGTCGCATAATTAAAAAGAGTGGCCCACGACAGAGTTGGCTGTGGAAAACTGACCGATCGAAAACGGTCTGGGCGGTCAACTATGACCTCATTAGTGTAATGGGGCTTTTTGCTTTATCGAACAGACCTCGATCGGGTATGCGGCGATGCTTCTACAAAATTGGAAAGCAAATTGGAGGTTATTAAATCAGAGGGAGTGGGCTCCAGGAAGTTGTGTTTGAAACTCAAAAATATATTAAAGCTTTTTACTAGCCTACTACCAAGTTTACCTGCATTATTGTGCATGCCGACACTTGATCATACTGTATTCGGTCGATAATGCGAAACAAAATAGAATAACAGCCTTTAAAAGTCACTCATGGCGTGTCATCCATCCACCCTGAGTCACGCGAGTATCCAAGGCATCAATTTTCCTGAGTATGTAGTGGTTACCTACTTTTTTTTTAGCTCGCAGGTATTTAATTAGAAAAAAAAGACTTGCACTAAATGGCATTGCGAGATAATGGAATTAAAAGTTCTGCACTCGAATACAGTTATTCCATAAGAATAGTTGGAACAAAATTAAATATTAAAATAGCAAAAATAATTCCTGGAAATCCAGAAAAGTTCTGCTCAAAGTGCATATGCTATAAAAAATATATCCTTCTATATTTATATATATAGAAGGATTATATTATTACTATAAATATGGATATATTCTATTTTTATTTTTTTTAATTTGAAAAAAATTAATATTAATATAATCAAATTAATTTAAAATTAATTTGATTAAAAACTATTTTTCCAGTTTTTTTTTGGAGAGGAGGGGGTCAATGTTATTTAGGACGCAGCGTGCCAGATTTAGGTTCTAGAAAATAAATACCTGTTTCGTGCTGTTATGGGATAGTGTGTAATTTTTCTGTTTTTCTCTCGCAGGTACTGGCGTTCTGAATTTCGATTCATTCTGTCGTGTTGCAAGCCATTTCCTGGAAAGCGAGGATGACGAAGCGTTGCAGAAAGAGCTTAAAGAAGCTTTCAGGCTGTACGACAAGGAAGGTAGGAAATGTTTTGCATGAAAAAATCGAAAAGAGTCCCTTTTTCACGCTGCACTCAGACATTGATTCGGCACAAACAAAAAGATAGAAAAATTCCAACTGACGTATCGATTTGGTCGGTTTTTCTGCAAATTCCAGGATAAGGGATGCGCCCAAAGAGTTCCTATCTCGAAAACCGAACCATCAGTCTGAAATATTCGCATCGCTGAACGTTTCGAGTTCATCCAGATATGTTTTCAGCCAGAAAGGCAAAAAATTACATTTTTGCCTATGAGAGTCCGAGTTGGATGATTTTTTTCAGCTTTCCCAGCGTTCCTGCCAATCCTTTTTTGGTGTAGCTCTTTTTAATAATTTCCCTTTTGTAATCTAATCTTCCCTTCTTTTGTAATCGAAACTCCCTTTAAAATTTAAAAAAAAACTGAGAATTGAAGATTGCGTCTTTCACCTGTATATAGTATACCATATTTTTCCCTTATTCTTTGCTTTATTCAATATTTTCTTTTCTTTCCAGGAAATGGTTATATTCCCACTTCGAGCTTAAGAGAAATTTTAGCCGCACTAGATGACCAACTAACCAGCGATCAATTGAATGAGATGATTGCTGAAATCGACACAGATTCTTCCGGAACAGTAGACTTTGATGGTAATAAAAAGCTAACCCAAGCATCCTCAGTTCGATTCACACACGGTCCAACCTTTTTTTTTTTTTTCTTTTTTTATCGCTTTTATGTACAATAAGTAACAATTTATTTAAATTTTAAGTTTAAAAGATGACAAATTATAAATTTTCGAACAGCTGAAATTTTGTTAGATACAGGGTGTCACAATAATATGCAGGGTGTTGTTCGGGATAAATTATGACGATTTATGCCAATTTTCTTCTTGATTTATTAACCTATTTTTAGCTAATTTTTAACTGTCTGAAAGTCCGCATATTACTTTTCTTATTTTCAGAATTTATGGAGATGATGACTGGTGATTGAAGGCCCATCAATTTGAGGGAAATAAATGTGTTATGCAGCATTAATATTAGTTAAGATTTTTAATCGCTTTATTATTTAATAAATACACTGTAAAATTAGAATAAAAACAATTCAATAGAGGTTATAAGCAGCTATTTTAGTGCTAGTTATGTGTGCAGAAAAACAAACCAGAAAGGAAACAGTTTAAAATTAAAAACATGCTCAAAAATCATGCATAGAAATAAAATTTTAATTCAGTATCGTACGTTAAGAACATAAATGTGTTTTTTTTATTATTGTTTTATTAGAGTAAAATAAAGAAATAAATTGAACTGTTTTTTTTTAATTTGTGTTGACTGTGATATTTTTAGAAATCATTTTCTCGTAGGAATTATTCGGGAAATTTTAGGTGGTACTTGTTTAATACCTGAATAAAATATTTTTTATTGAAATATTAAACAAATTGACAACCCACTGACAACCCCAATTGTAAAAGCTCAAATATTAATTGGTAACTCTAACTAATATTCATCGCGATCTAAACTAACTCCGAAATAACACTATTCTATGAAATAAATCTACTGGACTACCAAAACTGCTAAATTCTGAAAACTAGGCGGGTAAACTATTAGTATTCGGGGTGTCCAGTATTATTACCTGACTTAGACTTCTATAGCTACCGGCACTACCACTTCTGGCCTGTGAACAAATAACAAAGAAGAATTCACGAAATTGTTTCAAACAATTTGGAATTATCGATTATATCTAATGAGATTTCAAACTAGGGTGAGTTTCCACTTTCAAAAAATAGTCGACGAATGTAAATGAGTGTAGTATAATAATATGATTGCATGCAACAGTGTTTATGTTAAAAAATTACCAATTCTTCATCATTCTTTACATTGCGAGAAATTTTTTTATCATTAGAAACATCTTATTACCAACTTGAATTAATGCTTCCCCGCGAGTTTCTAATTAATCTGACCCACTTCGGGGTGTGAAAACAGTTAAGGAATTTTCATTAAACATTTGCAGCTCATTTCAAATTAAAACTTCTAGGAAAATATTTAGATTTTCCTTCGGGAACTTCGAGCTTAAACAAATAAGAAAGAATGAAAGTTCGGAGCTGAGGATTATTTACTTGGCACAGTGACATTAGGGTCGATACTTAATATCCTGTTTGTGAAGAGATCGTTTTTTATTCTTTTTCTCAATCTAGGTGTCGAAAGTTGCACAATAAATAATACTTTGTGCGAGTTCTGGCTTCAAAAAATATACGAAGATAGAGCGAAATAACTATTTCACTAATTACCAACACGTTTACTTTAAATCAACCGCATAAACAACGTGAAATACCGTTTATATTGCTGTTCGATTTATCAAATGCTGTAGAGACAGGTTGATTAGCAGCAATTTATAATAGTCATTGATCAAAAGGGCAGTGTTTATACAGATGTTACTGAGAGGATAATTAATCACATAGGGTCCCAATGAAGATGTACTAGTTGACGTGCTCAGAGGCTAAAATCGTTTTATACAATAGTTAGCTGTCAAGCCTTCCGAACGTTTATATTGTCAACGGTTTTGAATAAGTTGAAAATCATTATATATGTATATATATATATATATATATATATGTATAAGTTAAAGTTCACAGCCAAGCGGTTGTGTTTTTAAAAAGCTATTCAAACTCTTTATTTTGACTTTAACAAATTTATTTGTTTCGTAAGATCGGGCGACAGCTGCGACAATGGTTGATTGTATACTAAAGCTACGATACACTCGGTCGGCTTTTATAATAATTGCTTATCTCTAAAATGCAGAGTCAGCTTATCCTTTGTTCTCGGCTGGCTTAGCGGATGACGTAATGCAGGTGGTCCGGTATGGTCAGATATGGTGACACATAACTCCTCCTTCCTCAAGATTGGAGTTCTCCTGAATTCCATGACGTTCCAGGGAAGATGTCTTCTTAATCATTCTTCTTGTATAATACTTTTTACAGTAAATGACTAAGACTATTACACTTATTATTCAAAGTAGTTATTTTCACCTATTGCTATATAGGGATACATCAAATTAACATTGAAAGTTGTATTTCTTATGTTACTAGGTATGGTGTACAGTGAGTATAGTTGATATTCGGAACTTTCCACAATAGGTACTTCAATTATGAAACTATACATT
>JAWQRJ010001029.1:0-17292 GCA_033557515.1 Diorygopyx duplodentatus
GTTCCAATTTTGCCAGAAATTGAATTATTAGTGGTAAGAAACCACTAATATGGTTTCTAGGATGTAATTCTTTGGCGGCTTTTAAAGCACAATCTTTTTCGTTGTCTGTTAATGCAAAATTATGTTGTGGTTTCATAGGATCTAAAAGAAAAGCTAACAAATGATGTGGAGTGATACACTGTTCATAAGCATGTCTAAATTTTTGCATTTGACTTAAAGTAAATTCAGTGTCCTCAAAAACTGATTCAAGTATTTTAAATTGGTGTACGACGTCTGAAAGTGTCTGAAAGCGGATCTTTTTAAATAAACATTCGAAATTTTTTCTCTTACTATAGTGTCAATTTCATTTTTGTGTTCCTCGCTAATTTTTAAAAGCTTGGGCCACGACTCAATAAAAACTTGCAAGCAATCAGCGAGTGAATTCCATTACATCATTAGGTGAAACAAATTTTTTTCGTCCTTCTTTTGCGTATGCCGCAGAGGCAAAGTGACTGTTCCTGAAGTACTTTGCAATATACACAACGTGTTCTTTGATATCTCGGATTTCCAAATCTTTGCAAAGTAAATTTAGGATGTGGGCAGCGCAACCATATGTAATGACATTTGTTTCTGTTGACTCTTTTATTTGCTTTCTCATCAAGTTCATGTTGGCTGCGTTATCCATAACAACGCTGCTTATTTCATAGTTATGGTCGGTCTTCAATCTTTTTCAAAGTCTAAACAAGAAGTATTTTTGGTGGAATAAAGAAAAATAACTTAATAATAATTGTTATAATTGTCTGTTGGCATGTTTAATGAAAAAATCAGTACAAATCAATAAAAATCAAAAAAACATGATTAAATCAGAAAAAATTCTGATTTTTTTATTTTTTCAAAAAAATCGTGATTTTTTACAACCCTGTGACACTGATTAACAAAAACTAACTGACAAAACAGAGATATACATACATTCAGTGATAATAAATCGCATGGAAATTATTTAAAAAAGGCATTTGTTTTTGCAAATTTTCGTAAAATTTGGATTGAAAAGAAAACTGCAAAAGAATGTCAAAGTAGAGAGTTTAAGCTACATGTTTTTGAGAATAAAAAAATTTTCTTAAGTTTTTTGAGAACACATAAATACCACATAATTCTGTAGTTTACTTATGGAATGTCCATAATTTGGGGGTGGGAGAGGAGGCTAGCCGGGATGATATTTCCCTAAGATGACCAGGGAAATATAGCGCTTTAAATACATAGTTTTCATTAATTGTCAGAGTTGACAGTTCCTCACATCCCCCAAATTATGGGGGATGTGAGGAACACGCTATATTTCCCTAGTCATCTTAGTTAAGTAAATCGTCTGCAGTAAGCTTAGGGTCTCAATTCGGAGATGTGAAGTTATTGACATATTTTAAAGGATTATTGTATCCTGGCTGCAAAAGATCTACGTACGTTATTAAATAACTATGGGAAAGTGAGTAAATGAGAGACCAAAACTGATAGTAACTAAAACATTTATTCATGTTTCTTTAGCACATTCCTGGATTATGGACAACTTGTATATAGGATCCACCGTAGGTCTGGGGGGATTGTAGCTAGACAATGAAAACATTTGAAAATCAGACAAAAAAAAACTGTACATTTTTTTTATCTGATTGTAGAAGGTCAATGTGTGCTCAAAATAAACTTATTTTGAGTTATACAGGATATCCACAAAAGGGGTACCACACCAAAGTTGCTCTTTTTTAAATGAAACCCTGTATATTTTGGCATATTTGGACTCCTCAGAAAAAAATGTAAAAGTTATCAGGTTAAAGTTATTTGGCTCTAAAAACAAAAATCTGTGGAATATGTATGAAAGATGTTTTGTTGTATTCACATATCTTCTGATAAACTCTACTCTCTACAGAGTACGATATTAATCATTATTTGTTCTAAAACTATGCAGGGTGATTTGTTTTGCGCATACAATATTCTCTAACGTTTTTCAAATGGAGCATCTGTATATTATTCCATACTTGGACTCCCCACAAAAAAAAATAATTAAAAAATTATAGCATGTTTATGGGTCCAACACAAATACTTTAGGAGTTATTTAGATGCAACTTATTCATTTCCAGTTACATACCTTTTTAAATCGGACATACTGTGTAGTAATACATAGACAGTTACTCGATTTTATCAACTTTTTCCAAATTACATGTGCATCTACTGACCTATTTACTTCTCACAGTAAATATATGATAGTGCATTTTGTTAATTTAATAAATAATACAGAAGTTCAGTAACAATACCACGTTGAGTAAGTAGTAATAAAAATATCCAGCAGAAAATAAAATTAATAAATGGAAACAATATTATAACCGAGAATTGTTTGTTAGAAATTGGAAAAATGTAGTTATGCAAAAAGAAACGTTTCTTTTTCGATTATCCCAAAAAAATTACTTTTTTTAGAATAACTAGCATTACATGTTGCATAAAATTTTTCTTGCAAGTTCTTAAATACTTTAGGCCTAGGTTTCCATAGAGTTGGATAATGTTAATACAATTTTACTAGCTAATAAGCAATTATTTTCAGTTTCCCCAAAATACACATCATATTAATATCATGGCGATTTAATTGCAAAAAATTCACGTTTGTCAGTAAGCCGTAAATATTAACTAAAAACTAAAACTGATGTGTTGTTATAGCTAATCTCAACATCTCTGTAAAGATATTTTCTTCACATACAATTTATTTCCAGAAATAAAGTGTAATGTATGTTTTTAGAAATAAGAGTATGCTGACTTCATTTTAATGGCGTCTTATTTTTATATAAATATTGTATACGCAAAACGAATCACCGGTATAGTGTTTGAACAAATAATGATTAATATTCTGTAGAATGTAGATCTTATCAGAAAATATGTGTGTGTTCACTTGTTTCCATAAAACATGTTCACTTGTTTTCATAAACATTTTACAGCCACCTAAAGCAGGTAAGATATATGCCAAAATACAGGGTGTTCCAATTAAAAATGAGCAACTTTGGTGTGCCACTCTTTTTGAAGACATGTATAACCCAAAATCATTTTATATTGTGCATGCTTTAGCCCTCTATATGATCAGATAAAAAAAATTGTATGATTTTTGTCTTGTCTGGCTAATTTTCAATCTTATAAGAATATAAAACATTTTTCATTAATTTAATTATATATTATAAACCACAAAATTTCAGTAAACGAATTTGGTCTCACGAATTAAATTAATTGAACCATGACATTCATAAGTTTTGTATTTTCTTTCATTTAGAAGCCAATTAATTTTTCACAATCAGTCCACATAACCACATAATATCCAAATAATTGATCATACAAAGTATCGATTATATGAATTATTTATTAACCCCTTTTAAGTAATCAACTAATGGAATAATAACTGTTGCGTTTTCCCACAAAAAAAATTACAATGGAATCATAAAAGAAGAGTTGGTTGCCATTTGAAAAGAAGTGGTTTACATAGTAATCAACTAGTTGAAGATATGTTGATTGTTTTTAAGCTTGAGAATAGGAAATGGAATAATTGGAACAAGTTTTGTCAAGTAATTTTCCTAGATTATATTTGGTATATAATGTTTTTTATTTGTTTAGTTTATTCAACTAAGATTGACAGAAAAAAGACCTCTTGCTACTCCCAGTAATATTCCACTAACATAATATGCTCTTATATCTAAAAATTGTTTTCACGATGAACAGTTTTATGAAAAAAGGCGGTACAGGCAATTTGTTGTTATCAAAACATTTTTAGAAAACTTTTTGGTTTAACTAGTTGCAAAATTTTATGCTTGACGATGCACTGTTACAGGTGTACTATGATGTAGTTTTGTGTGCCAGTCCAAACAAAACGTAGTCTTTCATGTATACCTTTTACTACAATGACCAAATATTTATTTCACTTATATATTTTTTTACCATTACAAAGCATTTGTAGTTATTATTATTATTTATTTTAGTGGTGTGTAGTGAATTTTTTTAGACAAGCTCCTGTTATTGACGTGAAGATACTGTATTTGTTGTCAGTTATCCACTAGTTACTGTTTTATAGGTTTTAATGTTACATTGGTTGGAGTAGATAATAAAAGTATTTATTTTCGGCAAAGTTGTATATGTGTAAAGAAACTTACGTATAAGTATATGTTAATGAAAAAGAACAGTGCAATATAAAATAAACGTTGCAATAAACAATGATTTCATTTCGTCATTCACCCACTAGTTTTTTACTTTTACAGGTGTTGTCAACTTCATTTGGCCCAGTCGGTTGACGACAAGATGTCTGTCGAAGTAGAAATGTTTTCGCGAGACTGTAATTGACCATTAAAGTTCGATTTACTTTACAACGACCTTTTATTTTACAGAATAAATAAGATAGAAACATACTTTATTTGAGTTAAATACAATAGATAATATATTAATATAACTATTTATATTATAACAAATTATATTCCCACAAGAACTATACAAAATACTTTGACCTCGTTGTATATTTATTTAAAAATGGCACATTACTGACAACATCTTAATAGTTGTTACGGACCTGCAATCTTTATTGGTACAAATGCGTTAGTAAGTTATATTGGATGTATCTCTTTAATACTTACGATAAGTAAAGTACCGTTCTTTTTATCTTTAGCGATACTTTCTTCCGATCCAACAGTGAACGAAATTCTACCTGGCTTTCCTGGTTTAGTAAATTCAATCCTGAAATGATAACAATAGTGTATAAACTTTATATACTATGCACCATGTAAAATTCTTACGTTTGGGATTGAGTAAATGTGAGTTGTTGCGATTTTTTAGTGATGTCAATTATTAGTGTCAGTGCTTCAATTAAGTGAGGAACTTTTAAAATTAGGTCGCCCTGCAACAAATGATTTTAGTATTCCATCAACATCTAATTGTACATACAGTGGTATAAAATGAACAAAAAACTCTTTAATATTAAACTACATCAAATATGCTATTAATAGTTTAAAGTATATATGAAGTATTTTTTGTTCATTTTATCCGACTGAAAAATTACTTTATCTTCTTTTTTTAGTTCTTCAGGAATCCGAACTAATAAAAAGCTGTCCGTTTCTGGAGTTACAATAAATTCTAGCTTCTCCAACGGAAGTTTGTGTTTAATTTTCATGGGAGAGCTCTTTGGATCTATCAGGCACAAAGAATTATTAGTGATCACCATCACGCGTTCCCTTTCTTTGTAACCACGCCTATCGTATTTTACGACAGGCGAGCAATACTACAAAATAAAACTAATTAATTTTTTTTTCGCTAAAACCAAAAAACTTACTCGTTGTTTCTCATCCAATATCTTGTCGATAGAAATATCGGGAGCTATCAACCTGTCGGTTTTAAACCAATGGGGAAGACTTGCGTTATAGGTCTTTTTCTTGCCTTTAAACAATTTCTCGGCTAGAATCTTCTGCTCGAACTGTAATTTTCTTTCAGGAGTCAAGTTCAGGCGGTACACTCTGGACATGTGGGAAGTGTGATATTTTTGCAGGAGCTCAGATGCTTCGTTACAGCTGTAAGGGCAAGGAGGCCATGGCCTGTGCAAAATTTTTTGCGGTAGACTTTTCGATAGCCTCATCAACCAATTTCGTTTGGCCATTTCAACAAAATCTTTATTGCAATCGTCAGCTGGACCGTTTCTCGTTATAAACCCTTTGACGAATCTAAAACCGAAAGAGAAGATTAATCCTACTAAAGACTAATTTGTAATATTACTTTCTAACTACGAGGACAGCAGCTCTTCTGCGTTCAGCTTGTTTCTGTGCCAAAAATCTTCTCGTCCATTTCTCAATGATAATTACCGACTCTCGCATCTTCAAATATTTTCTTCGCTGCAGTATTCCCTTCCATTTCGATTGAATTATAGCAGCTATATCATGTTTCTTAGCTTGGTAAGCATCTTCAGTTTCAAATAGAGTTTTTGGAAATCTGATGAACACCTTGGTTCTAAAATTATTTGTTTTCTAATTACTAGTTGTTATTAAATGATATTATTTTTCTTTCATAATATGAAGAGATACCTAAAATTAAAGTACATGTTTTGCAATTTTTTTTTAGATTCTTCTTCAGAAGATTTGAAAGTAGACCTGAATTTAGTTTAGATTGAGGTTTCTTTTCATATTGCAAATTTGCTACTGACTTCCCCATTCTATAGTCATCCCTTTCATAACCCAAGCAAGCGACCAATGCTTGCACTCCATCTTTTGCTGGACCCGGGTAATTTGGCCATGTTTCCCTTGATAAACATTTGTAACGTTTCAGGAACAAATCGTACGTTCTTCTGTAAGCAAAGCCTGCTCTTCTTACGCGCAAGTTTTCCATTAAGCCGAGATATTTCACTTGATGCCTCACCAATTCTACATCAAAAACTCCTGCAACCATAAAAGTTAAAGAAAAAACAATTGTGATTACGCGACAAGTGTGTAATACGAAATTTTAAAATTTTACAATAAATACAGAAATTTTACCTTACCTGCTTTCTTATCTTCATTTGGCTTGATACATCTAACATAACTCGGATCTTTGGTTCTCAAAATCGCCATCAAGTTATTCAAAGAGTTCTTAAACTGGGTGATGGCAGTTTCTGGCCGTTTTTTGCAATTAATTTCGCTCTCTGGGAATAAAGATTTGATGATGGGATTTTTCGATGCAGCCATCGCTTCTTTCAAATCCCTAAAGAGAAGATCGTTGTTCTTGTCAATGAAAGAGTTGATGGTGTAAGTAACTGGTCCAGCATAATGTTGCAGTCTAAATTCCTGAAGCAACACAAACGATTTATTCTAGAATTTTAGTGATGAACTAACTTACATCTCTGCCCATGATTTTTTGGGTTTGTATGTCAGCCTTCTCGTGGCAAAGATAGTGTTTATGGTTGCTCAGATTTCTGTTCATTTTGGTCAATAATGTTTTGTCTGTCGGATCACCAGGTCGTAGACATTCTTCGTCCATAATAGAAATAATACCTGCAAGCAAATACCAATATTATGGGAAAATGAAATAAATAAACAAAATACTGTAGTTTACCTTTATGTCTTTCCTCTATTAAATCGCATATTACTGTATTATCAAAATATTCTACGTGTTGCCATTCGATGCCTTCTTTTAAGTACTCTTCTTGTTCGGACTTCAATGTTAGCTCAATAAATAACTGTTGGAGTTTTTCATTGCAGAAATTGATGCAAAGTTGTTCAAAGCTGTAGAAGAAATAAACGAAATGTTGTGAAGAAAAGTTGTGAAGAAACAACTTTTGTATATGTCTGTTTCCTAAAATCTTCAAGAGCCGGGTCTTCGAGAGTTAGAACATTTTTTTAAAATTCAAGTGAATAATAATTAACTTAAGGTTCCATAAATAAAGATTACTGTATTATTTCTTATAATTGTCTTCTTCTGACATTTCAGCACCACACTAGTATCTTAAAGAAGTTGAACAGGTGAAGAGTTTTTGACAAAACACCAAACTAGAGGAATAATGATATTCTAAATTGTAAACAAAATTGAAAAAGCTGACCTAACGAAAGTAAACAAGTGTTAAAGTTAAATTTGATTGAAACCATTATATCCAACTCCATTTTACTCACCTATTTTTCTCAAAAACTTCGAAACCGTAAATATCGAGTATACCCATCACCCTAATCCTTCTAGTATCGTCAGTCTTTAAAGAATCGTTCAGTCTTGACACAAGCCACGAGAAAAGCCTATCGTAGACAGCTTTCGCTAAAGCATCCCTCGCGTAAACAGCCATTTCTTGGTCCAATGGAGAAACGACAACGTCGCCTCTTGCCTCCCTAGTCCTGTGCGTTAGGGCGTGCACAATTTTGGATTTTTCGCATTCAATTAGTTTGGAAATATTTTCCACCGGAGTCATGTTGTTCACTGATGCGATGCCTTCAGTTTCGTTGAAGTCGATGTTTCCAAGATGCAGGATGCTCGCGATGATTTTGAACATGGAGGTTTGTTCTTCATTGGAAAATTCGATGACGGTTAGCGCTTTTCGCACTTCTTCATAAGCTTTTTTATCATCTATGGTATCAATACTGGAATTCGCCTAAAGGAAAAGCAATAAATGAACCTTCCAAGTTGATGGTTACGCAGGCGTTCTAAGAAGAATTGTGTTAAAATTATACTTACTGCATCGTGTAAGTAATAGTAGTCTTTGGTGGCTCTTCTTAACATTAAACTGTCCAATTCTGCATCAGATCCCCCGGCGAGTAATTGGTAGAAGATGTGGAAGTTCCTTTCGCCTCGAACTTGATAGATCACCCTGCTTTTTTCCAGTAAGTAGCTAAGAATTTCACCTCCTACTGGCAAACCCTATTATTGTAGAAACATAAAAAATTATTGTTTTGTGTAGAAATTGTTTTATTAGTATGGGATTTGTGTAAAAAGTACTACATGAAACTTGTATAACTCGAAAACTAACAAAGATATCAAAACACGCATTTGCGAGGTCTAAAATTAAAGGGCTCAACAGGGCAAGAAATATTAAAATCGATCGATTCGTTTTAGAAGCTATTTTATGGGGCTTCTTCTTCCAATCCACTGCCCGGAAAACTTTTCATTTCAGAATTGGCGGACTGCTACTGGCCAAACATTAAATTTTTGTGGCCGTTGGATCAGATCTTCTGCAAAAATGTGTGGATTTTCGCCAATCCAGTACCCACAACTATGTTTATTAACTACGCCATTGAGATAAAGTGAAATGATGAGCGTACATCATTAAAGCGAATACTTTTTAATAATTGCGGTGTAGTTTCTACTTTCCACAATTTCTTCACAAAATTCCATGCGCGTGATATTTAATTGCGTTGTGGTGACCGCTTGATGAAGAAACAATGTCGGTCAGTCATTGCAAAATAACCCAATACTTCACGTTGAGCTGCTTCGTTCACTACTTTTTCAATCGTTCTTATTTTTTTTGGTACCGATCCCTTTTCTTAAAATTTTGTCACTGGGTAACGGACGTAGGAGTGATTAACATTTTTGTCAAGGTGTCTGATATTAAAAGTGGTAGCTGTTTTCGAAGCACAACTGCCCTCAGCTCCGTAGAAGAAAATTGTCGTATGATGAAATGAATAAAAAAAAACTTTAATCTTTATCACTTCAAAAATTCTAAATTCGTTTCCGTGAAACATAAAAGTAGGCAATTCCTGGGTTGTAAATTTCGGAATTTACCACTAATTAGTAACTTTATGGTTTAGGTCCACTAACCGTCTAATTGTAAGCCATAAAGTTACTAATTAGTAAATGTCGAAATAGATGTGTGTACACCCGCAGCAAAGCAAATGTTAGAATAGAATTTGAAAATCGATTGTATTACTAAATAATGGACACTATTATGAACACTTGATTAAAGAAAAACTATACAAAGAAATGAAAAAATTATACAAAAAGTTGTTGTGGATTTTATGTTGGGATGGGGGGCGCACAGGGGGTGACTCACAGTGTGACAATTATAGTACGATTAAAGATCATATGAGTCATATGACCTCCCGAAAGCCTGTTTTGATACCTTTTAGTCTTCGAGATATTGGGCCTGATAATTTTCAAATTGTCAGCCTATATGACAATGGGTTCAGGAACATACGAAACATACAAAACCACAGTGAACATAAGAAGTATATCTTCTTGAACACTCCTACATTTAATATTATGTATTTATGTTTACTACTGGAAATTTGGTTATTTATATTAATTTATACTTATCTCCATCCTAACATGAATTTGTGTAATAACTTTATTATGTTAGGATGAAGTTTATAAATTTCTGACACTTTTATAAGCTAATCATGTGCTTTTTGATAATCGATAGATTTCTTTTCTGACGTTTCTGACGATTTGGTTGGTTATAATTAGGACGGATCTTTATTTAAATAAATATTTTGCGGTTTTTGGGGATAAATAAATATTTTGTTTTTTTGAGAAAAGTAAACAAATTCTTTCTCATTTAATCTAAATATAATTCAATATTTTTCTAATTCTCTTCTTACAAAAATTATGTACAAAGAAGACGAGAATATAAATGGAAATACAATTTCCCAATAAAATTGTTTTTCCAATTTTCGCATTTATCGCTGCTGCTTCTAATTTTAAAAAAAATTGCAACGATAATTGAAAACTTGGAAAAAAGAATGTTGATCTCACAAATGCTTTGAAATACTATCATTCCATTTGCAGCTAAAATCATGTTCAGATAAATTCGGAGAAAAAATTAACGGAAAATTTGAAGAGATGCGAAACAAAAATCCAGGCTATAAAATTTTACTATGTATCAAAAACAAGCTTCTTGGGATCCTTAATGAAGAAAAGGAAGATTTGAAGTATTAAACGCTTTGAGCCCTTTAGACATTTCAAAATTTAAATATGCTCCAATTATTTCATGTGATGTGGAAAGAAGTTTTTCCCAATATAAAGCTTTGTTTCGAGATAATCGAAGAAGTTTTACTTGATCATTTAAAAAAAACGAATAAAATTAAAATTATATGCAGTGTAAACAAATGATTTTCATACAAACTTAATTAATTAATTGTAAATTGTATAATTTCTAGCCTTTTGTGTACTTAAAAAACTTTAGTAAATATATTGCGTTTTTAATAAATATTCCACCTTTTTTGTTAAATATTACAATTCAATATTTGCCATTTTTAAATAAATAAAGATCCGGGCCCTAGTTATTATGGACTCGATTATCAATTGCTCCTTGCATTGCAAGGCTAACTTGGTAGTCTTTCTGCTATTCATATATGTATAATATGATTATTTTCTAGATGTTCGTTTATTTTATTATGTATTACTGCCAAAACAATTTTATACATTGTATTAAGACTTGTGATTGGAGGATAATTTTTTGGATTTTCTGTTCCGTTTGTGTTTTGTTTAAAGTATATTACACCTTGTGTTAAAATGTTTATTTCTAGTAATAATTATTTTAGTACGTATGTGTCTTATTATGGCAAATAATTGCTATGCTACAAACTTTTTTTGAGTGCCGCAAAAGGAATAAGAAAAACTAAGATACAGAAGAATACTAGTTTTCCCAAAACTGAATGACAATTTCGGCCATTTTGTAAAAACTAAGGGAATTTTATTTTGTTTTGGCAAAAAATGCATTGGCGTAGGAGCGTAGAGTTAGAAAATAGGTTTACGGTTCGAGTTTCTGTAAAGTAAGAACTCTATACAGTAAGAATACTTGCAAAAAAATGAATCGGTAGATAGGGTACAATTGTTTTTTGAAAATAAAGATGGGGGGCTAACTTCACACTAACAGCCGTATTCAGTATCCTCTTTTAGTTAAAACAGCTCTTTTCAAAGGTGGTCAAAGCTGGTAGAACTGTAGAGCTGGTAGAAGGCTGTTAGTTTGACTTTTGACCACATGATGGCACTGCCAACTAGGGAGAACGAGCGCCAGGGTAAAAAACAAAAATGTTTTGTTTTTACCCCGGGCGAGCTCGGTCTTCCAGGTCTCCACTCGATCGATTGTTTGTCTATGAGGGCGGCTCATTACCAAGTCTTTTTAGTGGATTATCTTTTAGTTAAAAGAGCTCTTTTAAAATCGCTTTTAAAAGATCTCCTCTAACTAAAAGACGATACTGGATGCGGCTATAAGTTTTTGAACATTTGTCTTTGAACACGGTTCACTACCACTATCAAGTGGTAGTGTTCCATCGTATTTTGAAGTGGTAGGTGTAAATTAACTAAAGGTGTCCAAAAAGGTTGTTTTTTGAAATTACCGCCATTAATCGTGATTGTACTCTAAGGTTATTTGATAACTGATATATGGCAATGAAAGTAATTGTCTTTATCTTTGTCTTATTTTTAAGAGTACGGTTAGAAAATGACGGAATTCGGAAGAAATAACGTTCCATCAAAATTTGCTATTGCAAATTTAATCCAGAAATTTGAGGAAATTGGTACAGTTCACGATGCTAAAACGTGTTGTCAAAACAATGTAAGTGAAAGTGTTGCTGAAACTCCGAAAACATTAGTTCGTCATCGGTCGAAGCAATTGCGCATTAAACCAACGACTTTGCATAACATTAAAAAAAAGATATTTATTTAAAGGCATACGAAATACAGTTAACCTAAGAAATGAAGCCAATTGATCATGAGTCAGTCAATGAACTGATGATTGTTGAGAATCCGTTATAAAATTATCAGTTCCTATCTTATTTATGATAATTGTCATTTACCAATCGCAATGCTCATTTCAATTTTCTTTGGGAAAATTGTCATTTGGACCCAATTGTCATCACCAAAAATACAGAATGTTTGAAAAAGGTTAAACATAAGTCAGGAGGTGATTATACTCAGCAAACAAGAACAAAACATCATTTAAACATGGACTTGAAAACAATTTACTTACTGTTTTTACATTGTTTGAGATAAATGGAAAAAAATCATTTGTATGTATATGTATATGTCTGTATTATGCGCTAGCTATAACACGGAATATTTAAAATGACCCCCCTCCATTCCCTTGCAAACCATAGTATGACAGATATTATATCATGGATTTTCATACTTTTTGAAAAATTCCCGGATTATTGCATATCGCAGCATATTAATTAGTCCAGGATAGAAATAATACTATAATAATACTAATATCCGAGGCGTTTGCATGTATCAAAAAAATATTTCGGATTAATTCTATTTAGAAAAGTCTGTATTACTGATTTAATTAAAAATTTCAAGTAAGGAAGGAGAGTAATGATTTTTACTAAACAGTATGTTTAGAAACTAAATTTAAATTTTTATCACTTTTATTCGTCGATCGGTTTCGGTATCATAGTACCATCATCATGGACAAACATGGACTTTTTGATTACAAAAGTATCATTATAAACTATAATTAAAAGCACGTGTTAAATTATTGTAAACTTAAAATTAAGTGTAACTTACGTTCTACACCATTGTGAACTGTGTTAACGTTGGAATCTTAATCTTGATTTGTTGTATTGTACATAGATTAAATTAAATTAGATGATAAACCATTTGAAGTCACTTAAGACTGAAATATTTCTAAAAGACATTCCTGCTTTGCTGAAGGTTAGGCTCGCAGTATTAAACGGAAATCGAGTCGAACAAGATTTTGAATTTAAAATTATAATTTGAATTTAAAAAAATATATTATTATGTTGTATAAGTTATGATTGTAACAGTTATATGTTTTTTAATATTTATAGATAGAATCCTATATCAATTATTAAAGTAAAATTAGATTAATGTAATTCTAGAAAGTTAAAATGTTTAATATAATAAAGTAACGAGTTATACATTAAAATTATAGTCAAAGAGAAACTTCATTGATTAATTAATAATAAAATAAACAAAATAAAATGTAAAAAGCGGAAAAGGGTAAGAATAAAGGTATTTAAAAGTTTGAAAAAATTGGGTTGGGTTGGGTTGATCGTTTAATAATAAGTACGGAAAATAATTGAAAATGGTATTAAATTTAAAGCACTGTAGATAAATAAGAGTTTTATAATTATTTATTTCTTTTATTATTAAACGGGTGTCGGGGGGAATGGTAAATATGTGGAATATTGTCTTCCAGTTGATCGTTAGGTAGTAAGGTTTGTGGGTGGTTTTTTCTAAATGAATGTATTTCGTAGCTTTCGAATAATTCCATTAAATAGCCTTTATTAAGTTGATGAATTATTTTGATATTATCGAATGTGAAATTATGATTGTTAAAATTTATGTGTCTGCCGAAATTTGAATTATTCCTTGTGAGGTGTTCTTTGACTCTAATTTCTTATTATTATTAATTTCTTTATTATTCTGCCGGTCTCCCCTATGTATGTAGCATTGCAAGTTTCACATTTAGGGGTGTATACACCATTTTTATATAGTAATTTGGTAGGAGGTTTACTATTGTTAAGTATGTTTTTTAGATTATGGTTTGTTTTAAGGGCAAGTGAGACGTTGAATTTTTTAGAAATGTTTTTATTTTTGTTACTGATTTTGCCTTGGTATGTGATGGCTCTATAAATTGATTTAGGTTTATCTTCTATACGTAATAGTGTTGTTTGGTTACTATGTCCAATATTGTATTTTTGAAATATACTATTAAAATAGTGGATGTCGTAACCATTGTTAGAAGCAATTTGTTGTATAATGTTTAACTCTTTTTTCATGTTATTAAAACTGAGAGCAGTATTTATTTTTCTGTATATACGAGAGATGAAAGTTGATTTTTTAATTGATGGGTCATGAAAAGAATTAAATGGGATAATAGCGTCGGTTTGTGTAGATTTCCTATAAATGTTATTGTTAATTGTATGTGGGGATGTTATTAAAGTGATATCCAAAAAATTTAAGGTGTGATTATTTTCTAATTCCATGGTGAATTTTATTTTAGAGTGTGATGTAATATAGTAATATAATACAATTACAATTTTATTGTAAAATTAGTCCGAATTTTTATATCAAAATTGAAGAAAACTTAGGTCAAAATTTTAAAATTGTGCCACCAGCAAAAGTACCACTTTTACCATATATTTTTTTCTTAACAAAGTTTCGGCAATATGTATAAAAACTAACCTTAGGAAACATCTTTGTTCATTGAACCTTTTTTGTTTATTTTAGTAGGATACGTTGGTAAAATATTGGCGAATTGATGGAATAATTAAAAGGATAAGTGCTCTCTTACCTCACTTCCTCCAACGAGCTCAATTCGTCCTGCACACTTTTAATTTCCTCGTCCTTCATGTGGTATTGTGACAACTGCTTCTCCAGTATCTTGTTCTGCTCCTGCATAATCTCCAGCTGCTCTTCCACTTCGGTTATCTTCCTGTGGTCCCTGGCACATTGGGTTTCTTTTTCCCGCAACTGGGACATAAGCTGGGAGATTTGCTCGATCTCCTTACCGTCTGGTTCGGAAATATCGGGGTCGTCTTTTTTCGGGGTCGTTTGCGTCTCTTGACATCTATCTGCCTTGTTGCTAACACGCTCCTTCTAAAAAAAATTAACGGAATGTTTGGTGGTTCAAAATATAGTTCTAGTGGTTCAAAGTTCTTCATATTTTGAAGGCTTTGTGGGACTTACCGTTTTCGTACGTGCGCATATTTCTTCGTGTCGTGGCAGCACCTTCTCCGAAACGGTTCCATTGTCTTCCCGATCGTGCTTGGTGGAAATGAATCCGGTGTAGACGACTGTTTGACGTTGCGCCTGTGCTTGGGTGCGGTGAGATTTTCGCCTTTCCACTTCTAGCTGGAGGGAGAGCTCATCTATGTTGCTCTGGAGTTGCTCGCATTTGACCTCTAGCGTTTCTATGTTGGCCGTCAGGCTTTTTATGTGTTTCTTATCGGAAGCATTTTCCACGGCCAGTCTGTGGTTGGCCCTCTCCAAATCTTGGATGTTCACCTCGAGCTGCTCATAGATCCTCAGCCTGGAGTCATTCACCTCCCTAAGTGCTACGGTCTGCTTGGTTAAATACTGGAAGAAGGAAATTGGAATAAAAATGTATGCTAAAAAGAATTGCTCTATTTAATTAGAATGGTGGTTTGGCCAAACCAATCAGATATACCCTTTACATCTTAGTAACGAAGGTTCTAGAATACTGTGATCTACTAATTGATGTAGATTATATTCAAAGTACATTCCAAAACTTTTGAATACAGGAAATTGTATTGAAACTATAACTAATTAAACTATCTATATAGTCAGTTGTAACCACAAAACGAGGAATCAATCGATTTTATTAGCGATAATTTTACAGCATAATTTTCAGTAAATCCCAGTGCAGGCAAGTGGAGTCCAGCATAGACACATGAATATAAACATAAATCAGTCAACATAACAATTTAGAAATACGCAATTACGCCGGCAGAAACGGACTTGTCCTGCACGCTTAATTAGCCATAATTTGATAATAACGGACAATTATGGCGCTAAAAATGTCTATAACTGCGTCGGTACACCATACGAACGTAACTTTCAAGGAGAGCGTAATTCTAGAAGAAAATATTATCGCGGCAAATCAGCAAAAGTCGTTCGGTTCATTAGAGAGAAAGAAATTTTTGTACCCACTCGTTGTTACTTTCGTGCGAAAGACGTGAAAAAAGCTGTGAACCGATCTGACCTAATTCTAACGTTCTTCTTAATCGCGTTCGCGTTAATTGGCAAAGAAAGTGTGGAGATGTAGCTGGAGTATGAATGGAAGTTAATTATTTAAAAGTGCAGTTAAAAGTAATTGGTTTAAGAGAACTGGGAGTGAAATTTTTTATTGTTAATGGTGTTCAATTAAAATATCTACGTAAGGAAAAAAAATGTCTGATTGAAATAAGAATGTTAAATTGGCCACCATTGTGAATCTCTTCTTCTGGAAGATGTTGCAGTGCTTCTCCCACAACATTTCTCAATATGTCTATACCCCTCCGAATTTAACTTTTGATCATTAAAAAAAGTACACCAAATTTTTCGTTTTTTACGGCACAAAATACATTAAAACTCCAAGAAATTGCGTTCTCGAACAACTCTCGGTTTTTCTGAAGCCCAAAAATGACTATTATGTCTGTTCTAAAGGCCATTTCTACAAAATTTTGCCTCATCAGTCCCTATCACATCCGTAGTAAAATTATCATTCTCTTGCGTTTTTAATAAAAACCATTCGCAAAATTCAACTCGAGTAGATAAATATTCATCCTTCAAATTTTGCACTTGATGATATTTGAATGGTTCCCATTTGTGTTTTGCTAAAATTCTACGTATTGTTCGGGTTGAAAGTTGAAGAGCAATTTCGGCATCTTGAAGTGAATTATTGCGATATGCAGTAAAGTATGCCAAGGCCAAAATTTCTGTATCCTCGTCATCAATTGTTCTTTCAATTATTCTGTTACATTCTCGATAAATGATTAATAAATTAAGAAATCTTCATTAGAGAATCCTAATCGCGACAGTTTACAACAAAAACTAACTTATTTTAATAACAATAATGATACACGTATACAGAGTGAGTCTAACTGTCAAATAGACTATAATTTTACATTGAGTTGGCTGTTTCAAAGCACTCTAGATTTGGAATTATTAATAACTAATTATACGGATACATTTTCTTTAAACTGATTTATCTCAGTACCAAAGCATTTTAGGTATAGGATATTCTACAGAGAGTTAATATCATTTGTTTAGAAGAATTCAAAAATGTATAGAAATAATAAGGTTTTCATTTAAAAAAATTACTTTTGCTATTTTTTCTGTAACTTTTTTTGTTAAAACTGACATATCTCAGGAACTATATATTATATTCAGTATAGGGAATGT
>JAWQRJ010001030.1:0-17284 GCA_033557515.1 Diorygopyx duplodentatus
ATATCTTCGGCGAATATAAAATGTGAACAAATGGAATTGTAACGATCGGGCATATAACTCCTCCTTTAAAATTGAATAAGAAATCAGAGAACTGACTAATTGGAATAGAAAATGAGTTAAGTAGACATCCAGAATATCTAGCATTCAGTGTAATATAACAATGGAAATCTCAAGAGCAACTTGAATCCCTATAAAAACTTCAAACTAACATCAAGTTTCTATGGAGAAGAACTAAAATGCGAAGTTTCGGCAGTGTAAAAAAATGCTATCAAGAGTATACATGCACATCTATGATAAGCATAACAATATACCGTCCCTGCAATGGAAACATGGTTCTAATTTTTTGAAAATTGAAGCAGAGATATGTTATCATTGCAGGAGATTTCAATATCCCTTGGAACTTGAAAGAAAATTGAATTATGTAATTGAATGTATTCGTTCAACCATTCAATGTTATAAATTAATATACAAGAGTAACTATATCTTAAAACGTTGTATAGATCATACTTTTAATAATCTTGTTAATTGTAATATTTAGTGCACATTTGCCAAAACGAAATACAACTAGAAGAACATCATATTTTAGTGACGAAGCGAACACTACGTTTAGGGTTTAGGTAAAATATAAAAATAAATATTAGAAACTAGTGATTGTGTACTAGCAACAGCTATGATATAGAGCTGATGCAATCAACACAAGAACTTTGGATATAAATTATGCGATACACAGATTCTTACAAGCCTCATAGTTAATCATGCGTCATAAACTATATGCATTAAAATTTTTAACAAGCTGCTAACCGAAATAAAATAGAAAATTTTAAACTATTTAAAAGAAAATTATATTTGTATTTAAATTTAAATTATATGTATACTTGTACTTCCATGTATATGTGGAAATAAAGAAATTTTGTTTATCATCAATAATAAACAACTATGGTAATAATGCGTTATGTGGTATAACTTTGCAGAGGTCGCGTCCTCCACACGTTAAATCGGTCGCGGCAGGGTGACCTGAAGGTAACCCCATGAATTCTCCATCAACATTTGGCGAAATCTTTGTTTAATATTTTTTACATATCATTTTAAATAAAAAAAAAATTAGTATGCAGTTGTAGTCGCCTCAAACAATTCAAACCCTAAGACTATATCCATTCTCTTAATAAAACAATTGTAACGAAAAATTATTCAGCATTTTTAGCAATAAATGCAAGATACAACTTTCTGAAGAAGGAGGAGTCTTATTCATAATAAGACTCCTTAACCGAGGAAAGCAATTATGAAGATTATTTCAATGAAGAGTAGTTCAACAGAGAATTATTCCACAAATGCGTTTTACATGACTCTAGTTCTATAATCTTGGTTAATTAATTATTTAAACAAGATAGAAATAATAATTTATAGATGATTGATTAATATTAAATTTATGTTAGATTAAATTATATTGTTTATAATTTTATATTTTTGATATATTATTTACAAATGTACCTTTACATACAAAACGGAGAATTAATGAGCACCGTCATAACAAAAATATAATAGCTACATGATTACTCATTCATATCAACTACAATTGTGGTAAAGTCAGGTTGGCCGAGCGGTCTAAGGCGCCAGATAGCTTAAATCTGTTGTACATAGCATCGGGCTTTATGCAAGCCAATGAAATTTATAATTCTTATTCGTAATACAAACGAATAAGAATTATCTACGAGTTTTTCGCATTAGCTTCCATAACTATTTTGTATTCACTTTAAATTTGTTTTATTTTCCTAACAATTCGAACAATACTGAATTCAGAGATCGATCCATCACTATGATTGATACTAAATTTGTACTCCATTTAATTTAAATGCTGTATTCTTTTATTAATTTATAATAAAAAAATTAAATAAACTACTTATTTAATAAGCTACGGTTAAATAAAGCTACGGTGTCGCTTATATAGCAATTTCTTATCTTGTTGTTTTTATTTAACCGCACATTTGCTATTCTGTTATCTTTTTTATTAGGCCTGTCACCCGTGTGGACATATAAATTATATATTCCAAAATGTAAGACCATCGACTTTAGTTTTGCAAAACAATTTCCCATTTTTAGCGTGTGTTGCGAATACTGTAGGCAATTGTGCAATAATAAGTATCAAGAATAAATATCAAGAATAAATATGATAAATAAAAGCGATATTATGATTGACTTTGACCTTGGACTTCGGACAATGAATGTTAAACGCCGTACGTGAAAAAATATAACAAAGAATTTTAACTCCAGCAATTGGAATCATATAAATCCCTGTTACAATGTTTAAGGGGTTTAGAGAGGACGAAATAGAAGAAGTTTGAAATAGAAACCTATTGAAGCCTAAAGTCATAGAACGTTACCTAAACTTGAATGTCACATAATATTTTCTTCTAAGTTCTTCTTAAGACAATTAAGACCTCATAAGCCAAGGGTAGCAATAGTCTACTGACGACTCCTTTATCATTATAAAATCACTGCTCAGATAATTTGTTGGGATATTTTATGATAACGGCTAAAGTTAAAGACCTAAAGAGTGAATGATGTGTGAGATAAGCATTTGTCGATACGCAAACATCTATTTACGGTCTTGCCATTGTTTCAGGTCGCTGCCCAAGCTCAGCAGCCAGGACGAGGACGGGCACACCCCCCACCCCCAGTTCACTGGTGTGGCGCACTTCGAGCCCATCCCCCACGACCATGACTTCTGCGAGAGGGTCGTGATAAACGTGAGCGGTCTCCGGTTCGAGACGCAGCTGCGGACGCTCAACCAGTTCCCGGACACGTTGCTCGGCGACCCGAACCGTCGGATACGCTACTTCGACCCGCTGCGCAACGAGTACTTCTTCGATCGCAACCGCCCCTCCTTCGACGCCATCCTCTACTACTACCAGAGCGGCGGCCGCCTGCGCCGACCGGTCAACGTGCCGCTGGATGTCTTCTCCGAAGAGATCAAGTTCTACGAGCTGGGCGAGATGGCGACCAACAAGTTCCGCGAGGACGAGGGCTTCATCAAGGAGGAGGAGAAGCCGTTGCCCTCGCACGAGTTCCAGCGGAACGTCTGGCTGCTCTTCGAGTACCCGGAGTCGTCGCAGGCGGCGCGCGTCGTCGCCATCATCTCCGTGTTCGTCATACTCCTCTCTATCGTCATATTCTGCCTTGAGACGCTACCCGAATTCAAGCACTACAAGGTAGATTTTTTTCGGCATCTAATATCTCGGCCCAAAAAGGTCACAAAGCGTTTACATTGGTTGTTATTATTCTCTATGAAGATATTTACTTCACAGCATCTTCTTCTATAATTTTAAAAATTTCATGAATATTCTTCATATTTCAAAAATCCCAAGAGCTATTGTTTGGAATTTTGATTCACAGTAATGGTAATATTTTTGACGACTTTTGCATTACGAAAGTATTTGGACTCACTCCTTTCTGATTTAGGAATAATTCTTGAATATAAATTTAGGGGGAAAATTAAGGTAACCAAAACTTACTTACGATATATTACTGAAAAGGAGCTTTTTCAGTTCTATAAGGCTGTTGAGGCACTTGATTTCTCATTTGCTTCTGATGAAGAGCTAAATCCGAATGATGAATTCTCCTAATTTTTAAACTTACTTATAAAATGCTTTAGCAATAGTTTTTCGGAAAACTCAAATTTGCTTCGTAACTCAAACACTAAAACAATAACATGGTTCAACAATGAAACAAGACAAGCAAGAGAAATCCTCAAAACGTTAACATATTTAAAAAGGTAGATCTGATCTCCAATGAGGAGTTAAAAAAAGGCACAGGAAAAAAATTTCAAAGGCACAGGATTTTTACAAAATTTTCTGTAGCTTTGCTGAGAAGATTATATACAAATTACAATCGCGTGATACGAATCAGGGTACAAAGCTCTGTCCTCAAATACTTTTTTTAGTTTTCATTGACGACACAGTAATCGTTCCTCCTGAAACAAACCTAATTCTGTTTGTAGATGACACTACGCTCAATATTTCAGATTCTTTACAACATCTCAAGCAGCGAGTTATGAAGTTGAAATCGGAGTTACTGATGTGGTTCTCCTTAATCTCTTATGCATTAATGAATCTAAAACCTGCACATTAAACTTTTCATAAAGACCTCTTCAATCTGACATTTCGCACGTCAAATATTTAGGAATTCAGCTGTACTTCCTTTCTGTAGTTAACCTGGGAAAAACACACCTCGCAACTAACAGCGAAATTAGACAAAAGCACCTGGAAGACCGAGCTGGCCCACTTTTTGGTTACCATGTGCATTTATCTTGGAGCACGCTTTTTTAAAGACTGTTTCGCTCGCCGCCGATAGATCCCGCCAGTTTTCCATGTGTTTTCCTCACAATTTTATTTATTTACGATATAGAATAGTTTTAGTGAAAGTCGAGACATATCTCAATCGATTCCTAGTGCCGAATTATTGTAATCTTGTAAATATCGGCTGGCAGCTTACAGCCGTCTTCTAGATCTGGGGAAAACATACATATATAGAAGATTAGCGCGTTTAATAGTATAGGATAGGATTACTTATGCAATACGCAATTTAATAAATCTTGTCTCTCGTGATACGTTGAAAAACGCATACTATACCTATTTCAACTCTAATGTGTCGCACAGCATACTCTGTTCGAGCCACCGCCTCATTCTGACCAAATTTTTGATGTCCGAATGCTGCAAGAGCAAATTTGTTTAATGAGTTTAATACCTTGATGTTGTCATGTGTTTACATTCTGTCCTGTTTGATGCCCATAAAAAAAATATGTTAATCTTTAAATCTTAATGCTTTATACCACGAACAACGATAATCATGATTGCAACACGTCGAACATCAAAGTCCCTACACCCCATTTTTAGCAATGTATCCTGCACCTTCGAGTTGTTTTTCGTGAGTTTTTTTCTGTAGGGAGTATGTTTTCTGAAAAGTGTCTACTAGTTAATCTCAGGGATCAACAATTTTCTTCAATTATTCTTTCAGTTAATGCTGTCGGCAATCTTCATGGTTGGGTTTTGTGTTATTCTTTTTACATAGACTGCAGCAATTATGGAGGTCCATGTCCACAATGTGAAAGAATATTTGTTTATAATAATTATTTGTTCTTTTTCTTGCTCCATGCATTGATCCGAATGATCAACACCGTCCATTTTTGTATTGCATTCTAGACAGTCAGGTTACGATTTCTTCGAATAGTTGGCATTACTAGTTTTACCAGAGACGCGTAAAACTGTAATAATCTTCATTGTAAGAAGTTTATTTACATATATATATATATATATATATATATATATATATAATGTACACACCGAATCTTCCTCGCTTAGATGGTATAAACTGTTTCCATTCAATCCTACCTTTGAATGCCATAAGATCTTCGTCTATGCTTATGTTTTGTTCTGGTATATATACATCTGAAAAACGTGGAGAGACTTGTTCAATAATCCCCACAGTTTACATAATTTTCAACTCCCCGGTGAGGTTTCGTTATCTAAGAAATGAAGGAATTTCTTTATAAGCAAAAGTTTACTTTCCTGCATTATTTTTCCAAAGAATGCAGTTTCTATGGATTTTCGTTTTGCATATTATGATGATTTTCTGTTTTTTTCCACAAAGCCTTGCAAAATTATAAGTCCAAGAAAACAACATTTCTTGTTTGTCACACATTTCCCCACGTTAGTTTTTCCTCATTTGTTTTTAGAAATTCATTAGCGAAAGCATTAGTTTCGTAAACAATTATTTCCAAGATAAAGTCGGTGAAATACAAACGAAAATATTCGTATGGATCACATATATCACTTACTTAGCTTTTATGCCTGGTTGTCTTTCTAACAAAAATCGATGGTTATAAATTAGAGGTCCTAATTTCCAAATAATGTTGCTGTCGTCACTATTATCGTCATTTTCACTTTCCTTTTCTTCGCTGCCACTTTCACCTACTTCTAATATTTTGACATTAGCATCTAATATTTGACGTATTTCACCTTCATTGTCTTCTGAATCCTAATCTCTATTCTCACTTTTATCATTTTCGGAATCTCCTGCTTCTAATCAATACTCTCTCAATGTTCTTTAGCCATTTCATATCGTATTTGGCCTTGAAAATCTGACGTTATCCATTCCCAATGAACTATCTGAGATAGTCTGAGACATTATCAGATGTCTCTATTATTACACTGTTAAACTTTGTGACAACATTTTTTGTTATTCGGTCTTGCTAATTTTTTCTGCAGGCTACTTCTGCAAGTACCTTTGCTTCCAACCTTGTCTATCTAATAATTGAATTTATAAAGTTTCGTAAACTTTTGAAAAACTTTTGCTAAAAAATCTGCCTCTTGGCAAGGAAACAACTAAGAACATTGGACAACTTGTAAAACCGCCGACGTGGCTTCTTTGTTTTCTAATTAAATCCAACTATGAACTCCCTTAATTAATACTGAAAATTTCTTAAATATTTACTATATGCAGATAAACTTGAACAGTAAGTATGTTTGATGCGGTACATCTCAATCTTCTACTACTCCCACCATAGATTTACTGTGATCTCTTCCATTTTTCTTCGCACCTTGCAGGTTTGTAATCATTTAGTTCCTTCCTCTACTCTTGCAAGTACTTTTACAATGTACTCGCAAAATCACTACATGTTTAGTAAATAGTACTATCAATATACTGAATGACTATAAATCATTGTGATTTTTTGGTAAACTGCCATCATTTCTTAAATTTTACGCTGGCATACCTGATTTTCAAATTCAAACATATAAAATCAAACGTTAATTAACACGCAGTTGAAATTATTACGCCACACCATTTATTGTAAGTACCTTTATCATAATTAATGAACCATCAAGTCCATCAACTACCTTTAAGTAGTGTAGACGTTGAGAGTTATTAACATCCAGAAGACATGGTCTCACAGAAGAAAATTTAAAGAAATTAATTATTATTTATGCACAGTTTGGTGTGCATATTGTCTTAACATGGACTACTGATACTGGACGGCGCACTGCTATTCTGTACAGCTCCCCTTTATAATGTTGTACAAATGCCTACATACGCCTATATAGAGGTGTTAGGATTTTTTAATTGGCAGCCAAAAGCCACTGCGATCTAGTTATTACATTCGAAATTCTCATTTGCAACGTTGTTTATTCACAGTAATTCCCCAAAACATAGCAACGGCTAGGCTGGCTACAATTATTTATAGCCACTCGGTATTTATGTGTCAATAACTTACTACGCCACTTGCCTAACTAGTTATTGCAGTTAAGGTAGGTTAATCGATCATCAAAGTTAAATTACTTAAAATATTGATTAGTGGCAGTTGTTCGCAAGTACGTATCAGTGAAATGATTCGGCAAAATATACGTTTAGAATTACCTTTGGAGTAGTTTTAAATCATCTGGAACACTCTGCATGTGAAAAATGGGTTTCCGCTGTTATTCTGGTTGCTACTTCACCATTTATCATCCTACTACTATCGAACTGTATATCGTACTGTGTTCGGGATATTTGCAGGGCTGCATTTACATATGGCCTCAATAGGCCATATGAAATAACCAAATATCTATGTTTTGCGACCGCATAGAAAAGAAATGAAATATTCTGAATTACACATACGCTAAACGCCGACTAACTCCAAAATTCTTCTCAATAAGTTCAACATGTATTCGAATTGGGGAAATATGTTTAGACGCATTAAATTTGACAAGGTAGTAATAAAACTTGACTGATTTGTAAGTTCCACTACAAAACGATGAAAGTTTGTTTTTGATTTATGGTTTTGACAATAGGGGTTTATCAACAGATTTTAGATTTGAGCAATTGTAAAATATGTATAACAAATATTCCCACTTTTTGGAAAGTCATGGTTTCATTGTTGGTTTCATTTGTTTTTCAAGGTGTTCAACACCACGACCAACGGCACCAAGATCGAGGAGGACGAGGTGCCCGACATCACGGATCCGTTTTTCCTCATCGAGACCATCTGCATCATCTGGTTCACGTTCGAATTGTCCGTGCGCTTCCTGGCGTGCCCAAACAAGCTCAACTTCTTCCGGGACGTCATGAACATCATCGACATCATCGCCATCATTCCGTACTTCATCACACTGGCCACCGTCGTTGCCGAGGAGGAGGACACGCTCAACCTGCCGAGGGCACCAGTCTCGCCGCAGGACAAGAGCACCAACCAGGCGATGTCGCTCGCCATCCTCAGAGTCATCAGGCTAGTGCGCGTCTTCCGAATCTTCAAACTTAGCCGGCACAGTAAAGGACTGCAGATCCTCGGCCGCACACTAAAGGCGAGCATGCGTGAGCTCGGCCTGCTCATATTCTTCCTCTTTATCGGTAAGTGTGAACCAATCCGATTCGGGCGTCGTCCGCAAGAAACGCGCGATCTCGCGGGGTTCCCCCAAAATGCACCTCGGGGCGACAGTTTTCGCGTGATGGCATCATCTTGTACGGCGATATTCTCTCTTTCAACTACCGCAATAGTAAAGGTAATGTGTAAAGACACACTTTTGTTACAAGGTATATTATTGAACCAGCAGACTAATGAAAAACTATTGCTTATTGTTTTTGGTAAATTAACACGAGTACATGTTTTTGCCTACATTTTTTAAGTAATTATCTGACATGAAGTCACTTGCAGATGCCACTTTATATCTTGCTGCTTTGAGCAATTACTGAAAACATTTACTCGTTTGTGTTCACCTCACCAATGATCTTGGTTAAAACCACAATATATTTATCACTGACTTTCGATATGCTCATTTCTTTGCAGTAGAAATGGCGCATAGAAAATTATTTTTTTATAATTTTTCGAGGTTGATAGTAATAACCCAAAACGGATGGAAGATACATTAACGTGTTTCTTATGAGTCCAGCTATGAGATCCAATAATGTTTGAAACCAAAAATGTGCTATCCAAAAACTCATACGGAAGATTTTTGTCCAAAAAGAAGGGAAGGACGAGGAAAGCATATTCTTTAACTTGATCTTTTTATTAAATGGAGTGGAAAATGAAAGTCCGGCCAATTATATATTGTGTATTTCAACAGATCATAGGGAAATCCGGCATAGAAACCGGTCTTTTTAAGTAAAATATAAAGTTTAAATGATTTTTGAGATTACAGAATTTAGGCACCGATTACAGATCAAAAATTCTATAGGGTGGTCCTGGAATAGTTGGTCAATCTTATCGAAACAAAAACTTTTTCCAGTTACAAAAAATAAGAAGGCCATGTAAAAATAAATATTTTTACTCAAAGCTACCATAAAACTCTGAAAGGCTATATTTAGAAAATCTCCGTAACTTCCACTTGTTGGATACGAAATGGGTCACAACTATTGCTCCTGGTTAATTAACCTCTTATGGTCCCCGGGTGTCAGAATATGAACATACCTAAACACTTGGTGTTTAGTGTAAACTGATAATGAATTTGCATAAAAAGATTTGATAATGACATTGCTTAACCAAAAATAGTTTCAAGATAATACATTTGTAGGTGGCGTCGATTTACTTTGATTCGTTGATATAGCATAAATAGTAGGCCGAAGAAATGGTATTTCCGATTTTTTCATTTCATCGATATGGCATTAGTCATGCATAGCTGTAGTATAGGAGCAATATGTATCTTTATTGATACAAAATCAAGCTTATTGTATGCATGATACATTTATTGTCATTTCTAGACAATTTTTAAATCGGGTGCGAATTTTTCTCACCTGTCACAAAATTAAGAGAATTGATTAATATTCCAACAACATTTAAGTTACTGGCATTTTTAATAATCCATTCAATTAAAAATTAAATGCTATAACTTTTCGAGACTTTAAATTGGTGGGTCCAAAATGAATCTGTGCATTTCAGTGTAAATTTTATATTTAAACAACTACACGTTTCAATAAACTAAAAACAAATCCAACTTTATTTACATTCGGGGCATGAGATTATTTTCTAAGCCTTTGTACTTTACTGATCATAAAGAACTCCTCATACTTCTACCTGTTTTTCATGTTTAATAAATTTGCCTTCAAAGTTTACAGCAAAGGATGTAACCAAAAAAATCGTTTGTCCATAATTTCAGTTTTATTATTTAATTATAGTCAATAATTTCAGTTTATTTCAGATAATACTGTACTTTTCTCAGTTCTACAATTTTCAAAGCGGAACATGATTATGGTTAAATACTACAAAAGGATCTCTTCTAATCGTCATATACATGTTCCTTTCAAGTTAGTATTTTTTAATAAAAGATCACAATTCTTGGAATTCTGTGTTATTTTAAAACAAATCCCACACATTTATGCTTGAATCATGGCAAAATTGTCAGTACATACAGAGCATATCAGTGAAATTCATTTGCAAAGAATTTCTTGGTGTTGCTATTAAAGATAATACGTAACTCTGAAAACGCCGAACGCACACGAACAAATAAAATATAATTGATTATCCTTGAAGAAACATTTATTGCGATATACTTTCAACGATTTAGTTGAAGGTTCAAGCAATTTAGTTAATTGGTAACAACACCGCAATGAAGCGCATTCGCGTAGTCCTTCTATAGAGGTCGCTACCTATAGGATCTTTTATTGGCGACAGATTTGTAAATGTATTTCAGAATTTCCACGATGAGTTTCCGAGTTTTTCGAATTCGGAATATTTTTCTCCGCCAGAATTACAAGTGGTTTCTTTGTAGCACCAGCTGCTATAAAAAAACAAAAATTTCAAACATTCGGAATGGGGAATACAATATAGCAGATTGCAGTTTTTTCAGACTTTGATGACAATTTTCAGAATTCGAACTGTGGTAAAATAAGTCTTCCAAATTTCTATACTATATTATATACTGGACTTCAAGACAACCGAACCATCTTATGAATGACCTAAAATTATTGTGAATGGTCTTAAATGCACTTGGACGATGTCGTTGACAAGTCTTTTCTGCAAAGCCTAGTTAATAATCATTATTTATCCTTTTGGAGGCTGGAAAATAGAGGTGTCATACCACCACTATTACAAACAAATAACGTACTATAAAATTTACTCCAGTTAGAGTACGTCTAGCAATAGATTAAATACAAATAACACGACATTAATTACTGACACAATTCAAATAATAATACAAAGCCATAAAAAGAATTTTTAGTTCAAAAAAAATTAAAGTTTCTTGTCTTTTTGATGTTGTCAGAAAGAAAGTTGTATTATTTATGTCCAGCATAGTGCGATGTTTGTTCAGAAAAGGAATACAAAAGAATACTGATACCGCAACATTGAGTAATGTTCAATAATTCATTTCGATGTCGCGTAAAACCATAAAAAGGCAACAGTTCTTTCTCATTTTTTAATAGAAAGTCTATGTCCTAAAATGTTACATCAAAATTGAAAAAAGGTTACAAAAAATTATGCTAAATTTACTGTATATACCAATGTTTCATAATTTTATCTTCAGCGATAAAATTAAAATACATTTTATAGATATTTTAAAAAAACATCTTCAAGCGTTCCCCCTTCATGGAGCTGTGCGAAAGGCATAATTGGCATACCTTATAAATTTTAAAATTAGCATCTCTAACTTATATCATCCAAGTTGGATCCGTTGGATCACTAATTGGTGCTAATGCTTCCGCTCAAATCTTTAATTGTGAAGCAATGGCCAAATATTTCGCTATTATTAGGAAGCATAATTTACAGCTGAACTTTTATTCATCACAATATCTGAGGAAGAAGTAGTGAGGGCGCTAATTCTTAATAAATCAAAACCTGTGAGGGATGGTGATTGTGGCAGGTTACTGCCAATTTTGGAGGTGGTTGTGAGTCGAAAAAGGTCCACCTTCCCCTCGAAATGGAAGTTCGCGCACGTTATAGCGATTACCAAAAAAATAACTCCCTCGAGTCCATTCAACTACCATCCAATCCTCCTACTGTCTGTTTTGTCAAAAGCATTAGAGCGTTTGATCCCGCAACAAGTTACAACATTCGAAGAACCTAACTCTATTTGCAATTTGCTGCAATCAGGTTTCGGCGCACCTACAGTAGGTACCACTACAGCACACCCCAGCTTATTGTAGTTTATGTTTTGTTATACAGGGTCATAAAGTCTTTCCCTGACAATGATTTATTGCAGAACAACTAATATAATTTTAGACATATGCTTGTTTCAATATATTGTAAAGACATTTATCAAGTTTTTAGTAAGTACTTACGTCAGTAAATTTCGATGTTAGCATCCTTGGAAGCTCGAAGAATGTCAAGGCGGTATTCCATTCTCGCCACATATTGCCCAACATTTGGACTGTCACAGCATCTGTGATCCTGACCTTGAGTGTTTCAATTTTTTTTGTGACGCACGCCGAGTAAACTTCGTAGGACTAAGCAGATATGCACGGCTAACGAGATCCACTTTTGATTCTGTCACACTAGACCGGCCACTTCTGCGAAGGTCGCAAACGCTGCCAGTTAATTTAAATTTTTCATACCATTGTGTTATTGATTTCACGTCTGGAGGTGTTCGTGCATAACAATTTCGAAATTTACGTTGAACAGTTATTGGAAATTTGGATTCGTGAAACCAAAGAACGCAATGAGCTTTTTCTTGCTGCGACGCCATTTTGATTTTGAACAATGGAATGAAATTTCTGCATAAGTGGCGCCATCTGACGGACTAAAAAAACTTAATAACATGACTTTTCCATAATAAAAATTTTACTGTATTACATTCAATGGTTATTTCGTAATAATTTTTTGTAATCAGGGAAAGTCTTTATGACCACTGTATATTACTATGAGGGTGGATTGGAAGATATCGCCTAATGCAATAAATCCACCATTTGCCATGTTGTTTGTACATTCCGTGTATATATTTTCTTTATTGATTGGCTGGCAATAAACAAACAAATTATGAAAATGTGTGGTAAACCCACTATTGTTCGTTATCTCACCTCTGTAACGTTATTAAATATACATATACGCAATAAATAACTTTCATCCTCAGTTCATCGGGTGTGGCCTGTGACTCCACAGCAAAACCAAAAGCCATTATTATTATTTTAATATATTTTTATTTCGCCGTTAACACTACCTTTTAAGTAACAATTTAACCTATATAGAACTGCTTTCAAAATTTTAAATAATTGTCAGACGATATTTCGTCCTCACAGATCCCACGCGATTGTATGTGTAACATCCTCAATGTTTCATAATTGCTATAAATGATGCTGCATTCTCGTTTCAAAGGACATTAGTGTAATTTCGTGTAATATTTATACCACTCTTTTTATTATTGGGGGATTCCTTCTAATTTAGGGGATATCCCTCAAATGAGCTTTAGCAAATCGCACTGTGTCCGAAGACAATAGTTATTTTTTGTTATTGGTTATCTCATCTAATTGTTTATGTGTGAGTGGGTAAAGCAGTGAAACAGCTAATAAAACCTGTAGTGTATTAGTTTTTCAGATACAGAAATTTTATTGTCGTACTGTTTCTGCGAATTTTGACCCTATTAGAAATTTTACAGATTGTCTTCGACTGAATACCGATTTATTATTAGTTGGAATACCGAAATGAATGATCCATATGAAAAAGAAATAAGGAGGCCGCAACAGCTATACGACGGAGTTACGAAAAATCGACTAAACTGACGACGATTCGATTGCATATTTTGTAAAATTTAGTGCACAGAATACAGATTCAAATGAACAAATGTTGATCTCGAAGAACCCGTGCAAAATATGAATTAAGGCGAAGAAATTGTTGTAACTGGTAGAGTGGGTCAATCTCCACTTCGTAGACTGGATCTCTGCTGACGCTGGTGAATTGATGAAGTAGATGTCCGAAAAATTGCCATCGCCCGTATACCCATCAAACGGAAGATCGGAAGCGTTCCTAACATGAGAACTAGGGGGGAGGTGAGCCCCCCCGGTACAAAGTGCCAGTCACACATTAGTTCGGGTTTCGAGAAAAACATTCAACTATTGATCAAGTCCATACAATAGTTAGTATAATAGAAAAATCACTTGGAGAGGGAAAAGGTTGCTCTGAGACCTTCTTAGACGTAGCACAGGCATTTGATAAGGATATGGCATGAAGGGTTGATGCATAAACTGAAATCATATTTACCAAAACAATACACAGAAATTCTCGAGTCATATATTTTAAACACATATTTCAGAATTAAACAGGGGGAAGTCTACTCAGAACTAAAAGAAATAAAAGCAGGAGTGCCACAGGGAAGTATTATAGCCACTCCTTTACCTACTATACACATGTGACATACCCATACTAGATAATGAAACCAAAGCACCCTTCGCTGATGACACGGCTATACTAACAATTGGTCACAGTCACGAAGAAGAAATTGTTAAACTACAAAGAGAACACAAACCTACAGACCAGAACTACAAACCAGAATGTTAACAGGACAAAGCAATGGCGTATGAAGCTGATTGAAAAGAAATCAGTCTACCTGGACTTTACTAACAGAAGGATACAACATATTCCAGTTATAATAAGCAACTAACAGCTACCATAATCCAACACAGCAAAATATCTTGGTATGCCCCTTAGCACAAAGCTTCGATGGGAAAGCCCATGTGAAAAGAAAAAAGAAGAACTAGGAATCAAATATAGAACAATGTATTGGCTAATGGGAAGACAATCCATCCTGTGAACATATAATAAGCTACTGTTATATAAGCAAATAATCAAACCGGTTTGGACAGATGGTATTCAACTTCGGGCGTGTACCAAACAAAGCAATAAAGACATCATCCAAAGATTTCAGAACAAGGTGCTAAGGAACATCGTGGATGCACAAAGTCACGATGAACAACTCCATCATCACGTGGACATCGCGGCCAGCTTCTCGACAACGCAGGGCTTGAAAGAAGACCTAAGAGGGTGAAGCCGTTTGAGTTAGTGTGGTGTAGTGAAACAAAGAGCAGAGCATTGTGTGGGCTTTAGTGTACACTTTAAATCTTAGTGTAAAATAAGTATCAAATACTAGAAACCACTAGTAAGTAAGTGTTTAGCTTAAGTTTCCACGTATTATTTTAAGTCGGGCATAAATTGTTCGTTGATCTTATAAGGAGACTTCTTCTCCCACCTCCAAACTCTTCCACACAAAGTCTATCAGGGATTGTACGGCATCCATTGTAGATAATCTTGAGTTTTCACGGATGATTGCATATTTGTCCAGGACATTCATTAATCTAGCTATCTAGCAGATTAATGAGTGGTTTCGAGTACTTTGAAAATACAGGTAAAATTGCAATAGGTTTGTAGTTTTGTATGGTCATGTGATCACTTTTTTAAGAAGCGTTACGATTTTTGCAATTTTCATTTTATTCGGAATTGTGTCCTCTCATAAAACAACCAATGTACACCGCAACAAGATATTATGAAATCTGGTGTATACAAACTAAATTGTTCATTTTGTAGCTCCGTATATATAGAAATGTCGATGTTAGATACAAAAAAAACATGTATGTTACTACAAATGCAGACGTACAGACAAGTCAAATTACGCCCCGAACACCTAATTGAACACAACCATCATATGACGTCACAGAACAGTATTTCATTTTTAAGATTTTGCAACGAAAAACAAAATTGAACATTATAGAAGCTTTTGAAATTTATAAACACAAACAAACAGTACCTTTAATAAATGGTAGATTGATCTTATAAGCTCTCCGCTGCTGGATGTGCTGCATGATGATCAAGAGGTCTCTGAAGGCCACGTAGGAGACGACAAGTTTATAACACCATAACAACAACATGTTTATACTAAAGTATGTTCAATAAAAAACCTCTAGTAGTCCATGAAATTTTTAGCAAAGCATCAATCAAGCTATTAAACCGCACAAGAAGTTCTAAAAAGAACTTATTTCACAAATTTGATATTTGACATAACCTATGTAAACATTGTAAACTTGATGCATTACGACCACGACCTACCTTTGAAAAGTCATGGACTACTAGAGGTCGTTTTTTATTGAACATACTTTACATTTACCCTTTGAGAATTGTCATTTACCCTTTGTTCATACTATCGAAATACGTGTAAGGGAATTAAAAAATGTATTGTAGAACTGTTATTATCTTATCCCCGAGTCATACCCGACACAATATTTTTGTCTTCAACAACACGTGATGGAAAAAATCTCGTCAATGATATCTAATTTATTGTAATAAAGCAGGATTAACGTTCTACAATAGAAATTGTTCATTATTAGATCCAATTCAATCAGGTATCGTAATTAAACTGTTTGGTGATCATAAAAATGTACTCTTCTGATTATTTATTTTAATTTGCAACCCTACATGTTTCGGTAATCTTGAATTACCATCCCCAGGTGGTTATCTACAAAAATATTGACAATTTCTATTCCATTGTGAATGCTAATTATAATTAAAACTATTCAAATAATGTGTAAATTTATAAAACCTAACTTATTAAATATAAAAGTAACTTATTTAACTGTAGTTAGTTATTAATTAAAATATAATATTCACTGTCAATTATATACTTAGTCATGGTGTAACATGTAGGGTCGCAAATTAAAATAAACAATCAGAAGAGAACATTTTTAATTATCAGCAAACAGTTATCAGAATTACGATACCTGATTGAAGTGGATCTAATAATGAACAATTTCTATGAAGAAGTCAGTACGATTACTTTGATCCATATCTTCAAAAATCATGCCAAAAAACTTTCCATAAACCTGCAACACATATATTTCTTAAAAACTTGCATACAGGGAAACATAATACCAAAATTTTATCAATTTAAATTTGCAAATTACATAAAACCCACTAGGATCAAAAGTTTAATACACAGTCATCTCAAAGATCAATTACACTTACAATATAAAAATACAAATGTCAAACAGCATTTTACCTATGAATATAAAAACTGCATGTTTACATGCACAACCCAAATTACATAAACCTGGTATACCCATCAGAGCCTGTAATCTACGGCGTAGATGCACCAACGCATAAGTTAGCTAAAATAATAAACCAGATTTTTTAAAACGATATCAACAATATCCTGTCACATACAATTAAAAATAGTAATCAGCTAAAACAAATACTTCACACTATCAAATTGCCTCAAATCACGCCATGTTTTCATTGGATATTACAAACTTATACACTACTGGTAAATATTCCCGTACCACGCCGGCAAGTACGCCACACCTTCTCCTCCTAGGATTGAAGGAGAAGGTCGTATAGTGTCTCCTAAAC